>BSQZ01000026.1:1157500-1307500 GCA_033239005.1 Lamellibrachia satsuma
GGAATGACAAGTGGTGACACCTGGCGGCCCATCTTGTTGCATCGACGATAAAATCAGTTGAAATACCAAATGTGTTTTGGCCGACTTCGAGCGAAGTTATCATGTATGATTCCTGCGACCTACAGAGTCAGTGTGAATCAGTTGACATAGCTGAATGCATCAATGATTCATGGGTCATTCCGTGTCAAATCAAACAAATTTCAGGAAATAAATAAGCTGTTTTCTCAGAACATACTATAAAGTGAACAAGGGGTAAGCCCCGAAAATGCATACATTATTTTGACCTGTTTTCAGGTGCTTCTAACTTGATAAGTTTACGAAGTACAATTCAAAAATGTGATGACTATGTAGACATGTTTATTCACATTATTGGGCATGGCAGACATGATTTGTATGTAAATGCTTCATTCTTTTGCAGAAATCACTGGTTAAAGTAAATTCCGAGATATCAACTAATTAATGAGTGATTTCATATGGGATAAACCTGATATGAAATTAAATATTTCTCCCAAAATAGAATAAATTCCTATTCCAACATCAGCATTACGAATACATTTTTTTATGATCAAACACTGTTGACTTAAGGCTGCTTCCACGAGATTTAACAAGAATGCCAGCTACAGTGAATGATGTTCACATCTGTACTGCAGGAACAGTCTAAGTAATATGTGTGGTCGGTTTTAAGAGTGCTTATTTTTAAAGGGTACGCGAAATTACTATTTTATTCCCAAACTGCATTGTCCATACTCTAAAAATAATTTAGTGCTATTCAAATAATGTTTTAATTCCCTCGGTCACCCCCTAAAAGAGCTTGTTTAATCATGCTTTGTGGACACAAAATGTACCAGTTTGTAGCGACATCTAGCGACTGGGGTCGGAATTCGTGACTTCAAGACAGGAAGGCCAATCTCGCAACATAATGTCGGATTCATCTGATTCTTCATGTGATGACACTATTTCGTATTTGGAAGATGTGGATAGTGAAATTGGGGAGTGTTCTGCAGACCCCGAGCCCCAGACAGGTCCACAACCGTACACGCATGAGCCAGAGGCTGTGTATGTGCGTGTCGAGGATACACATGCTTTGTCCCACGGCGACGGTGTCTCAAGTGGATATACTCCAAGCAGCCCATTCTTGGGCTAACGCAGGAGTTTGTGGTGGTGTGTGCGCATGCGCTGTGAGCGGTACATACAACTAAAAGACTACCCTAGTATCTTTAATGTTAGTGAAAGGGTTTGTAATTTATATTTTTGTTTATTTTATGTTTATGTATAGGATGTCAGTTGAACATTTTGAATAGGTTGGTTAGGTGTATGGAAACTGTCGCTGTCTTGCTACATGCACGCATAGACAGTCTCCACACCCACACCATGGATAAGTTTACGCTGCTATGTTTTAGAGGCAGTTTAGGTGAGGAGGTGTGGTGAACGTGAGTTCCATGATAGCTTCTTGAAACAATTTGGGTTTTTATGTTGATAATTTTTGGTGGGATCATATTCCATATGCGAATTGCGCGGGGATAAAGTAAAATGCATTTATACGACACCTGGGAGTTACGTATTGTCCACGGGTTCGAGTGCGGGTTAGTAGGCCTGGGGGGGGGTGAGCTCAATAATGTTATTTAAAATTTTGTAGAATGTTGTGGCTTGTTTAATAATAAGTTTTCGTTCAAGGGTTGGCCACCCAAGGGCAGTAATTAGATATGTTGAATTTGTGTTCCTTCTGTAATAATTTTTATCAAATCTGGCAGCAGAGTGTGTACTCTTTCAAGGCTTTTAACTTGTGAAATAGTGTGAGGATTCCATATGGGTGCTGAATACTCGAGTTTTGGCCGAATTAGCATATTGTAGGCTGTTTGTTTAACTTCGGATTTATATTTGCCAAGAGTTCGTTTAATCTTGCATAAAACGTTCGAAGGTTTTGAATTTATGTCAGTGACGTGATTTGGAATGCAATTTTACTCCGATATACTAGTGGCTGGATACAGTAGGTAGTGGCCAAAAAGTGAGTACTTATGTGAGTTGGGTTTAATTTTGTTTGTTATTGGAAGGTGGGCACATTTAAATACATTAAATTACATTTGCCATTTGTCTGACCATGTTTGGAGTTGCACAGGTAGAAGCCGTCCCACACGTCTCGCAGTGGTAATTTGTCTATTTAAATACTCTGTAAATTACCTTTAGTGCTAGCATTGTATTAGTATGCTATACACCATTTAGGATAAATATAAGCTAATATAAGCTGCTCGAATGTGGTGACAAATGAAGTGATTTAAGAGCAGGTTAACACGTGTTGTTTTGGGGCGATAATGGGTGCTTGCTGACAACGGGTCGTCGCACTGCCTTGTCAGCTTCTGATGTTTTCCCTCAATATCTGTCCCAATTTCTCCAGTGCATGTTTGAACGTGAGTCGGGGTTTTGCTTCAGTACATTCTAAAAATTCCAAATGTAAAACCCTTCTCGAATGGTTCGGGAAAATATGATGACTTTTTATACTGTACACAACATAAATTTCATAAACTTGCAATTTTGTTGTGAAAATGTTTTTAAACTATTTATAATATGTAAAACTTATTTCACAGGTGTACATGTGATAGATGCGAGAGCATGTCAGACATAGTTTAGAGTGTGTGCTGCAATACCATAAGCAAGATACAAGAGATGACGTCAAGTTACGACAAAGATACCCCTCTCCGCTGCATCACTCAATACCCCGGTTTTGCCTCAGTGTGTCTAGATGTACATATGTGCTACAGACCGCATACCATCAGTACAAGCAATTATATCCTGATGAGTATGAACAGCATCCAATGAATGAGTAAGTAATATGTCAAAATATGTATTCTTTTCCAATATAAAGATACAAAGATTAAGTTTCATTATAATTTTCACAAACATTTCAGGTTAGTGTCGTTATTCACAAATATGTCTTACAAGCACATAATTTATTATTATTATTAACCACACATATTTTATACAGGAACTTATAGACTACAGTTATGCAAATGTTATTACATAAATTAGCATGTTGACTGTATTATCTCAGATGTACTGTTATTATTATCCAGGGAATCACACCTATGATGTACTATATTGTCTGACAACAATAATTTAAAACAACTATGTCAATCTAAGAATCATACTTAATTTATGCAACAAAATTCATTTCTCTTTATTTTCAGACGGTACATATACATCGCTTATCGGCAGCTGGTCCAATGGGGCTGGACCTATCTGGATAGAAAGGTTAGAATACCTCTACCTTCATGCGCCGTCACACTAATAAGAAAGACATTTCATGCTGAGTCTGGTGATTAGACTGGTTTTTAATACCCACGTATTTCTTTGCGGACGTCAGATTTTGAGAACCTGCAGTTGTTCTTCCTCCTTGGTAGGTTGGTCAACATCGCTGCACAGCGGTGGTGGTTCTATGATTTGCTCGAAGGCTTCCCACATATTACGTGGATCCTCGGCAGCTTTACACAGCTCGTCCAGCAGAGTGTCAACATATTCTATCAAGATAGACAAATATAATAATATATTCCATTTTGTGTAGTGTATTAAGGTATGTAATCGACTTTGAACATTCAGATATATAAATAACTTCCGATTAGTGAAATATAAAATGGTATTTGCGTGGTATGCACTGTTTCTACAGTATAGAGGCTAATATTTGCATGGGCCAATTTAACTCCTCAGTATAACGCAAGTGTATAACGTATATAAATCCATGTGATTATTTTACTGATAACTGTTCTTTGTGATATGAATAAAACATATCAGATGTTGCCGATTATTTGAATTCTACAACAGTCTTGCCGCCCCTTTTAAAATTTGGGAATTTTAGTGTATACATTGCCTCCCCTTTTGGTTGTGTGCCTATGGTCCGTCCCTCTTCTCATTGTTGTGTAGAGCAGCTAAACCCACTCTGAAAGGAATATTACATATTTTCTTTACCAAAAACAAAATGAAAAATAAAACAACCAAATGATTGCGAACAATCCAATATACTTGCCAAGATAATGGTCACATCATACCATATTTGATAAATATCCTAGCAGTATTCAAGTGTTTTTGGGATATACTTATTAAAAAAGCCTATTTCAACCAACAAAGTCGAATATTGTATGTAATTTTGAAAATGTATTATAAATACTGTACCTTGCTAACATGCATTTGGACCCAAATGCCCGCAATTTGGGGGGCGAACTGAACCACCACACTATAATGTCTGGTGGTGGTTAAGTTTGTCCATGTCCTTGATGAGTTTTTTGTTTTCGATCAATAGCACCATTTCTTCACATGTCTGGTACCTGGAAAATACACAGATATTTCATATAAACTACTGGATAAGTATTTATGTGCTTGTCTGAAGTTAAACAGATGATAAATTTTCCTAAACAACCTATATTCTCATAGCTAACTAATTGTCACCTAAACTTTTTTCATGCTTAGTTCTCCTTATTTTTGCACAAATAGCCAATTAATATTGGTTTAAAAACAAAGATGTATAATGTATATCAAACATACTAGGCTTTGCTTGGGATGATCAGTGAGCTCTCCATGCAGGCATTCTGGGAATAGTGGATCAAGGCCTGTGGGTACATCTTGAATGTGGCTAGACAGAGATTTCCATTTTACCACTCGCAGTTCTCCGGTATCAGCTGTAGCTGCCCAGTACATGTGGTTTGTCACACTTCTGATCCATGGACGAACAGCTTCACAGCCTGCCATTTTTGCCAAGGCTTCTATTTTTTCCCTAATCCTTCAAAGATATTAAATGGCAAACACCTGCCAATAATATAATTTTGAATGTAAAGGGGCATAGTAATAACATTATTCCTGACATGCATTGGCCATAAGTGTATTCGAAGTCGGTATGTTAGCAGTGTGTTCTTTGCATATTAATGTGTATACCTTGTGTGTTGCCTTTTATGTTATACATGGGTGAGTTCTGATTAATTTATGCATGTGTGTGTGTGTGTGTGTGTGTGTGTGTGTGTGTGTGTGTGTGTGTGTGTGTGTGTGTGTGTGTGTGTGTGTGTGTGTGTGTGTGTGTGTGTGTGTGTGTGTGTGTGTGTGTGTGTGTGTGTGTGTGTGTGTGTGTGTGTGTGTGTGTGTGTGTGTGTGTGTGTGTGTGTGTGTGTGTGTGTGTGTGTGTGTGTGTGTGTGTACTTAAACTGTTTCTGCCTAGGTCACGCACTCACGTTTTGCCAAATGCCAGACGTCAAAGTAGTGGTTAGTATCTGGACGTTTCTCTCTTAGCCACTTCGGTGTCTGGGGATGACGGTCACTCACAATGGTGTCTATTTGTAAGTCATCTACTCAACCTTCTCTCTCCACTAGAGCACTCCCCAACCTCATTACTCTGAAAGGAAAATAAAAAATATATATATTTCCCAACTTTCTCGTAATTCAAGTTTGCGGCCTCAATATTTTAGCATTATCTCCTACAATAATTATATGTTCTATATTAAACTTCTTTAAAACTAAATTGATGACAAAAGCAGGATTCGTTTTAAATTAAGAATATATATATATATATATATATATATATATATATATATATATATATATATATATATATGAACAACAACACATCACGGTATAATTCAGAAGTATGTGAAATAAGAAAATGTATGTATGTCTGTCTATCTGTCTGTCTGTATGTATGTATGTATGTCGAATATAAGCGTTCCAATTGACTTGGATTTACCAGAGCTCGTGGCAAAATATGTTATGTACCATCAAGTGTGCAGTATCCTGCGATCTTTACCAATTCGGGTTTTTTTGTTTTCTGTTTTCAGTCTTGAAACGGTGCATCACCCCCAACGAAGATTTGAGCCTTGGTCGACTGATTGCAGATATAAGTGTATATAATAGCACGATTTAGTGACCAGTAATAATGAGAAATTGTGATAACTTCTGTGAAATGTTGAATTGATGGATGAAGGAGGCGGGCCCAGTGAAACGTCGAAACATTTCTCTCGTTGACATCATTGAGACGGTCTCACCGCATGTACTACACTGTTACAGTACTTGACCATCGCACGAAGGAGATCGCGAAGCAGAACGGGTCCCTGATTTAAACCAGTAAGATATTTGCAATATTTGATTGCCTGCTCATTTGCGTCAGCTGACAATCAATTTTGGGAAGATTTATACGTGTGTTCGGGGGTGGTGACCTCTATAAATACCACTTCAACACAATAGTCTCTTGGTGTTAGTGATATTGAAACGGTGTTGAGGACTTCAAATCTACGTAAGTGTGTATATTTATAATTTTGGTTAGCTGCATGGGCGCATAATCTGATTGTACCTATACATATATATATATATATATATATATATATATATATATATATATATATATATATATATATATATATATATATATATATATATATATATATATATATATATATATATATATATATATATATATATATATATATATATATAAAATATCACTTGCTATACGATAATTATTCGCCGTCGCCAGCGTATATTTAAGTAGAAGCTACGTCAAAAGTTGACAACTATTCTTGCAAGTGTGATGCACAAGAAGGACACAAGCACATGAACTCATCACAATTAGAGGGAAACAAGTGAGAATGGTGCGAAAATGTCGACACACAAACTAGGAAAATCTCAAAATGTTTTATTATTTTTTTATTTTGGTTGTTTACTTCCATCACTATTATATGATTAAGATATAGTTGTTTAATACAGCACACAATTATTACTTGAGTAGGATGGCGGATGAGGTCGTTACTTATGGCAGAAATTACTAATGTTCAGGTTATGCCCTTTTGATTTGTATCATGTTGTAAGTCATATTCATGTTTCCTATCGAGCAGTATAAGTTTTTGACCATTATTAAGAAGTTTGATACCAACGTTGGGCTTGCAAAGTTGCTAATATGTGTCATTGTAACGCGCAACAACAGGCGTCATTGAAGCATTCCTAGGAAAAGAACCACGCATTCAATACCAACTTAAAAAGTAATAATGCATAGTTTGCATTTGTTCAACAGGGACACAAAATAGCTAATGCCTCTCCAAGCATTCGAGACATAAAAAGTTGCTTTGCTTTTCTGTAACAGAGAAAAATTAGTATTACAACGCCAAATGCTATTTTCCTACTTTTATAATGTCTTATTCATATATCCGCCTCATATTTATTCATAAAGGGATCCAAGCTCAGGTAATCAGAACCTAATATACAAAATACGTTGTTTTGTGGGTATCTTTGTGTGTGACAGACAGTGGCCACGTACACCGCGGATAATAGACAATGGGTGAAAATCAGTATTGATGAAGTTAGTTGCTATACGAGTTCATGCAGTTGAATGGGTGATTTTTTTTGAGGTCGATATTCGACAAACTGTCGACGGTTTTTTGTTTACGGTCAGTGGTACTGCAACATGAAACGACAAATCCGACTCTTGGCGGCTTATGTGACAAACTGCAATTTCAAATTGAGAGGGCAGAATATGGAAAGGAAATAATCAGAATTACTGTATAATGCCTTTGAATGTGAAGTCGATGAGCGCAATGCTAAGGCCCGCTAAGGAGCGATAGTTCTTATTTAGTCTCGGATATTGATACAACCTGATATTATTTGTAAAAGGGACACAAGACAATGTAATATCAGATATATATATATATATATATATATATATATATATATATATATATATATATATATATATATATATATATATATATATATATATATATATATATATATATATATATATATATATATATATATATATATATATATATAAAAGAACAAACAATAAATTTAAGCTACAATGTAACTCATCAATATGATACGGCATTTAAGATATTTAATTCGTCAGTCTAATAACGCAGTCACTGACACGAATAAAATTGTCAGATATACAATCAATCTGAGATAATATTTGGTACAAATCAACAAAAAAACGGCTAGAATAAAGAATCCACAGTTGTGTTGAGGAGAGATGTAACCGCCAACAATGCAATGCCCTATGTGACGGGGACAGCCACACGTCACCACCGAGTTCACGAAGCCGCTACAGTCGGCAGTTTACTTTTGTCGTATTTGGCAACTAGATGTTGACCAAGAGAGTCGAAACTGTAAACACTCAACATACAATTGAACGAGTAATATTATATCAGACTTCCTTGAATTGCACGTGATCCAGCAATGTAGGTTAGACAGGGGCTAGTTGTAGGTGAGGCCGGGGCTTGTTGTAGGGGAGACTGGGGCTAGTTGCGGGGAGACCGGAGCTAGTTGTAGGGGAGACCGTGGCTAGTTGTAGGGGAGACCGGGGCTAGTTGTTACACTTGAAGTTGAAGTCACTTTCTGTGGAAAGTGTGTTATATATTTATGTTAGCCTATACACTAAATTGTTTATTTTCGTTAATAAAATGTACCATACCAGTGATATTCCATATTGTAGTAGGTAGGTATGTGGAGTTTCCCAGGCGTGGTCGCCTTTAATAACTAGCCCCGTAAGAGGGCAAGTTGCTACATCATACGGGACACGTTGTTACAGCAAAGAACGTGTGGACCAAAAAGTAAGTACTCGTACGTGTTACTGTTATTTCATTAATTGGACTATTCACACTTATACACATCACACACACTGTGCATGACAATGTAGTTGTTCACATCGTCATATATTAAGCTTTTTTATTTTTTAGTTACCAAAGGGGACTTATTAAAAAGTAATTTTTTTCCAAATCTTGTTCATTTCGTATTCTTAACTGCCGATTTTTGGAAAT
The DNA here is from genome assembly GCA_033239005.1 of Lamellibrachia satsuma. NCBI lineage: Eukaryota > Metazoa > Annelida > Polychaeta > Sabellida > Siboglinidae > Lamellibrachia > Lamellibrachia satsuma. The sequence continues at coordinate 1,166,278 of BSQZ01000026.1, forward strand.
TGTGTCTATTGGTGGAATTCCAACCAACTACTATCGATGATGACTCCGTAAGTGTGCTATGTTTTCGTAAAACGCCTCAGAAACAACTTGCCTCTGTGTACAACTAGCCCCGGTCTCCCCTACTGCAACATTTGCGTTCTCATTCTTAATCAAAATTCCGGAATGCATCATTGAACGAACGACGAAACATTGCAGGGGTCTGCGTTGTAGACAGTAGTATGTGACATATTCACACCAAGTGTAGCAGAGAGTGTGGGACGAACTGAGACATGACAACTCGAGATATGAACACTTCCATCACGGTGCGCGACTCGTCAATGCACAATGCATGTCCGAGCCAATTCCTGCGGAGGCGCCATAGCGTCTTCACAATGCTCACGCCCATGTTGTCGTGCATAAATGTTGCCGGATCACAGTATAACAGTCGAACCTAGAAATAATACAGTATTTCCGTATTTATGCTGTTTTGCAAAACAAATTTATAGAGTAATTTACATTGAACATCGTATGGTGGCGCCACTGTGTTCCATCTACTCTAGTCTGGTAGACAGCAGTTTACGCCATCCAACGGAGGCTGCACAATCGAGGCTAGTTCGGTAAATTACGGTATGTCCGAACATTCGCATGAAACCGCTGGCCAACAGGCGACAAGATACTGAAAGCAACGGCGAATTGCTAGATAGTTTTACGGACGTAGTCATTGTAACAAAACCTCGCTGTTTTATATAACATCGAACCCCATTTAAAAATACGGTAGGTTTGTCAAAGTTTAATTTCGTCAATGTTGCAGTTAAACGTGAGGACAAATGACTTTCTACTAAACGAGTGAAATTTAAATTCGTTTCTGAGTAACTCGCAGTAGCTTTCACTTACATCTGAGCAATTAGCTTGTTATGCGTATGAAAGTTAAATTGGGTTTGCTAACCTCACAAAACCTTTATGCAGAGGTCTTCATTTGTATATTTGAGTTAGTGACCCATCCAATCAGTGTACGAAAGTTAAATTGAGATTCAACTGATTAACTCATATCGGACACTTTGAAGTCCTACAATGAACATAACCTTTCAGCAGAAATATAAACAACACTTATTTGACGAATTAGTCCAACAACATTACTTTTGAACATGGAACGAAATATTACCAAGTCAACTTTTTCAGGAGAGCTGCAAAATACCATATTGAACAACATGTAAAAGTTCCATAGTTTCTCCTGTGTGCGTTTGTCATAACGAGGTTAGATGTGTGAGAACTATCATAGACTGTGAGACATTGGGTTGAAATAATGTCCGTTTATGAATACCGCCGTCGAGTCATTGCAACAACATTAAATCTTGACAAAACATATTAGCTATAACATCACAAATGACAAACACAATGTTCCACTGAAAATTATCGCTCATTAATAAAAAGAAGTGTAATTTTGAGGTCACATATCATTTTTAAATTTTTTTTACACCATAGCATCGTGGTTTGGTGTCAACATAAAGTTGATGATCTACTAAACAAAGCTAGCTACAATACATCCAGCATGTGAAAAGTACGATCCCCAGTAGGTCAAATTTAAGGTCAAAGATCAGAATCTTATCTTACAAAAATAATTATGGTGTTATTGTATTCCCGCAAACATTAAACGTCTTTTCGGATGTATTACCTTACAAAGAAATCTTATTACCATTTTTGCCTGACCAGTTTCTGATAGCTTGCTCTCATTTTTTATTTTACGCCATACACACACACACACACACACGCGCGCGCGCGCGCGCGCGCGTGTGTGTGTGTTTTGAATACAAAATGACACTTTTCTTTTAATGAGCGATAATTTTCAGTGGAATAGATGTGTTTGTCCTATGTTATGTTGGCATATGTCCTGCCGCATTGACTGGAAAACGGCATTCACGAAAGGAAGGAAAAGGGGAAACTAGGGGACTTTTCATTGCATTTTGCAACTACCCTGAGCAAATTAACTGTGTACTATTAATTTCCATGTTGGAATCGTTTCTACTTAATGCTCCTGGATTAAATGTTAAAGCAAATAACAACAAGACATTGCTTTTGTACTTGTACTATTAATTTCCATGTTGGGTTTGCTTTTACCTAATGCTCCTGGATTAAATGTTAAAGGAAATAACAACTAGGCACTACCTAAAATGTTTTTCTGGTGTGCACACAAAGTTTAATATTGTATGTACTATATGTCAACAGAAAATAATTGCATCAACATTTATTTATTGGTAAGTCAGATGTTTATAGCGTCTAACTCGTAAAGCGCGCGTAAATTCGAAGTTAATGAGAGAAGCGTTTCATGACGTCACAGATGACTTGGGTTTTCATTCAGTTAGTGATTTCTATGCAGTGCAATAGTTTCACTCTCGCTACTATGAGTGGTGGCGACATAATTGTTCCGTAAAAAATAAAATGTAATGATGTCGAACCACTACCTGCAAGTCGGAGCAGTTTGACGATTCCAGCAGCTTTCGATTTCGACGATTTATTTTCTGAAACCAAACCATAAAAACGACCACACAGGGCCGCCAAACTCTCATCATAGAGGCCTGAAAGGTTATGTTAAATTTAGGACTTCAAAGTGTCTGATGTCAGTTAATCAGTTGAAGCTCAATTTAACTTTCGTACACTGAGTGGATGGGTCACTAACCCAAATATACAACTGAAGACCTCTGCGTAAAGCTTTTGTGAAGTCATTTGTCCTCACGTTTAACTGCAATATTCAACCAAATTAAACGTTCACATACCTACCGACTTTTTAAAGGAGGTTCGATGTTTTATACAACAGCGAGGTTTTGTTACAATGACTACGTCAGTGAAGCTATCAAGCAATTCACCGTTACTTTCAGTTTCTTGTCGCCTGTTGGCCAGCGCTTCCATGCGACATACCGTAATTTACAGAACTAGCCTCGATTGTGCAGCCTCCGTTGGATGGCGTAACCTGCTGTCTACCAGACTAGAGTACGAGGAGCACAGTGGCGCCACCATGCGGGGTTCAATATAAATTGCTCTACAAATTTGTTTTGCAAAACAGCGTAAGTACGGAAATACTGTATTATTTCTTGGCTCGACTGTTACTCTGTGATCCGGCAACATTTATGCATAACGACATGGGCGTGAGCATTGTGAAGGCCCAAAGGCGCCTCCGCAGGAACTGGCTCGGACATGCGTTGTGCATTGACGAGTCGCGCACCTTGATGAAAGTGTTCATGTCTCGAGCTGTCTTGTCTCCGTTCGTCCCACACTCTCTGTCTCGAGCTGTCATGTCTCCGTTCGTCCCACACTCTCTGCTACACTTGGTGTGAATATCTCACATACCACTCTCTTCAACGCAGACCCCTGCAATGTTGCGTCGTTCATTCAATGATGCATTCCGGAATTTCGATTAAGAATGAGAAAAAAAATGTTGCAGTAGGGGAGACCTTTGGTAACTAAAAATAAAAAAGCTTAATATATGACGATGTGAACGCCTACATTGTCATGCACAGTGTGTGTGATGTGTATAAATGTGAATAGTCCAATTAATGCAATAACAGTAACATGTACGAGTGACACTTGCTTTGTGATTCACACGTTCTTTGCTGTAACAACGTGCCCCGTATGAGGTGATAACTTGCCCTGCATACGGGGCTAGTTATTACAGTCGACCGCGCCTGGGAATCTCCGCATAACTACCTAACTACAATATGGAATATCAATGTTATGGTACATTTTATTGACACGAATAAACAATTTAATATATACGCTAACATAAATATCTAACAAAATTTCCACAAAAAGTGAGATCAACTGAAAAGTGTAACAACTAGCCCCGGTCTCCCCTACATCTAGCCCCAGTCTCCCTTACATTGCTGGATCACGTGCAATGCATTTCAAGGAAGTCTGATATAATATTACTTGTTCAATTGTAAGTTGAGTGTTCACAATTTCGACTCTCTTGATCAACATCTATTTGCCAAAATCGTCAAAAGTAAATTGCCGACTGTAGCGGCTTCGTGAACTCGTTGGAAACACAGTGGTGAAGTGTGACTGTCACATAGGGTTTTGTATTGTTGGCGGTTACATCAACACAACTGTGGCTTCTTTGTTCATGCATTTTTTGTTGATTTGTACGAAATATTATATCAGATTGATTGTATATCTGACAATTTTATTCTTGTTCCTGACATTATTAGACTGACGAATTAAATATCCTAAATGCCGTATCGTATTGATGGGTTACATGTCTAACGTATCATTGTGTACTCGTTGTTTAATGAATATTAACGTATCGACTTCACGTTCATGGGCATTACACAGTAAGTGTGATTATTTCCTTTCCATATTCTGCCCTCTCAATTTGAAATTGCAGCATGTCACATAGGCCACCAAGAGGAGGATTTGTCGTTTCATGTTGCAGCACCACTGACCGTAAATATTATTCCAAAGATGTTGCCATATTTTATTACATATTTTAATATCCATTCGATGATATTAAAATTGTTTCATAGTAACACTTGTAATGTAGAATCTAGGGAACCAGACCTGATGAATGGGCCCAAGTGCTACAATAACGGTCGCACAATCATTTTAAACGGTCACACAATCATTTTAAACGTTACACGGGAATGGACCATGTATGCATGCAATGAAAACAAACTAGCTTTGCCTTTCTGCTGCTGCTGGGATCGTGTTGCTAATATAATGTGCTACCAACGAATGAAGTGTGGACAAAATGTGTGCAACATGTTATTTAAAATTTATTTTTAAAAACTGAATGGGCCACGTGATTCGTTTATGTCAAGGAAATTATCTCCATGTACAATCCTTCAACTGATAGCCCATTAAGTTTCTTTGCCAAAAATGTATTGTCGTTTGCTGTCGGTGTCGTTTCGAATCTCTTGAACAACGTCTATTACAAACAATTGTAAGCACTTGTAGTCTAGCATATACATGTATGAGCAATATGTAATAAACCTTACAAAAACGAAGCATGGTGCAGTACCCTCGACATTCCAGCTAACATGCAGTGATAATTTTACAAAACAATTATAATTGAAAGGTTACAGTTTCTCTTTTAACAATGCACTTCTAGTTCACAATAATTTCCATGTTATAAACAGTACAGCCCCTGTGGAAGTGTATTAGTTAATTGCCTTGAACAATTCAATTATATTCGGCACCTTCTCTTCCACATGTGGCTTGGTCAGCCCCGATGAGTCACATGGCTCTCTCTGGGCAATGCTGGTCAGTTTCCACTGTCCCCGCCATCTAGTGACCAAAACGTCAACTATATTATTTTCATTTGAAAGCTGTTACTGCCTGTTGGCTACACCTGTTGTACAAGCAACCAACATATTTACTTTCAAAGCTCACTCCTGCAAGATAGCCCTGACAGTTTCGATCATCTACTTCTAATCCATTTTTCGTTCTCGCTGTTCTCAAATGTTGGAACTACAGCTTCCTCGGTTATCGGTCTAAATTGTTTTAACTTGCTCCCAGTTAACGTTTAGTCGGCAGGAATTATATAAACATTTCGTCGTCAACTAAAAACCACCTGTTTAAACACACTTATCCTCCATAGTTCCTCAGCGAATCAATCCAAATGTTTACGAGTGAAATTGTTTATCGATAAATAACTGCATAACACTTTTGTTTTGGTGCTCAGCGCTGTTGAGTGTGACAAACGATCAACGACAAACAATTATACATTCATGGTTTCAACATCGTAGCCGCAACCCATCACCAAAAACACGGCATTGTTTTTAGACTATTCGGTATACTTGTATTTATTTAGTTGTGTACTTCACCAAATGCTGTTGTTATACAAAAAGGGACTTTGGTCTACCGCGAATTGGTTGTCCTTTTCTAAAGTAATGTGTCTTGCCTATGTGTGTGCCCAATTCGTCAAGGTAGCTTTGGTGACTTTGATATCCCGAAATGACATGACTTGTTATATTACGAATTATTATTAAGTTCGTGACGCCCGTCATGTACAATATTAGTTATTGCTGTTCCGTGTGCTTGTATTGATGTAATACGGCGAATGTTGTTGAGTTAAACAGACTCACTGCAAGATTTTTTGTGCTATGGCTGACTTTTGTGAAATGTTATGTGAAAAGTATTTAAAGTGGTTTTGACATAAATAATGTGCTCGTAACTGACTGTGTACAGCTCGTTAACGATAATCGACGATATCAACACAGTCATTTCTAGTAGCTACGCCCACATATGCGAGAAGGCATTATACGGACAGGCGAACTAGGAGATATCAAGTGAGAGGATGATATAGGTTAGGACATTATTTTGATTCTATTCAGAATGCAATTGTTAGAAATCAACAACATTTTGAGACAGTCTGGTGTTTAAAATCGTGACTCGGAAACGACAGTGTCGTACGACCCACGTACATAACACTTCGACAAAGCGGTAAGCCAGCAATATGCCTATACTCTAAAATAGATTTGGGACTGACTTCGTTTGTTTGTTTCGTAATTTTTTGGCGATTTTCGAAATTCCTCCCAGGGTGGGAGTCTTAAGGATCAAAGTTTCAAAAAGCAGTAGCGCAAGTTGCAACGGTGGAAACATTTTGCCATGTAATCGTAAATCATAATACCTCACAAATCTGTCCATATATGCATGCTGCAATGTTGACGACCCGAGGGTTTCGTTGGGAAGGGGGCATTTCGAAAAGGGCTGTAGTGGAAGTGGCAAAGGTGTAATGTTAAAATGTTATAATTAATTGTAAAGAGAATAATTGAGTATGGGTGTATTGAGTGTTTGAGAGCGACTTCTGGCCACTAATCTGATTTATTGTCACTTAAATAACATTACAAGATGTGCAGCAAGGTAATATCGTGATAAAACCAGAAGTGTAGTTTAAATGTAACGTAATATAGCAATTTTTATTTAATATATTTTCATTACTAACCCATGAGATGACAATGTGACGGGACAGCCTGCAGAATACGTAAAGAGTTCGGTGTTTAGGAACCGTGGTAGATTGTTCGCCCTATATGTTGTTTTTCCATTTTATCGTTGCCTTTTCTTATTAGTAATTAAATATTTATTATAGTCCGTGCAATATTTGCTTTTATTTAATTGCACTGACAGTCAATATGTGATAGTAATTATTTCTAAGAGTTGCTTTCATGCAACAGTCTTAAGCATTTAATTGAATTATTGAAACAAAATTGCAGACGGTGGTAAAACGGAAACGTGTTTATCCGACGGTCAATTGTCCGACGTGCAGTTACTTTCTGAATTACGCACGAAGATCAAGGAAAACCAATTCTGATCGTTGCTCGGAAATGTATTTATTCGACGTGTAATTATCCGACGTGCAATTACTTTCTGAATCACGTTGGATAATTATATGCGGCTAGACTTACTCAATGGTCATTAATTGTTCAGGATGTCTTTGTCAAGAGACAGCAGTGGACGGACAATGGCCTGCTTAATCGACGTTGGCATGACTTGAGTGCTTCATGCAGAAAATCATTCTCAAAGGCTGATGTACCTTAAAATAAAAACAGTCCAGAAAATTCAAAGCATTGTCAGTATACTTCAGAGAGATATGTGTATATTCAGTTAATCAAGGCGATATGACAAACTGTGTTTTGTTTAAAAAATAAAGTATACTTATGCATGTAAATGGGATACTGTAATAGTAGTAAGAGAAGAGTATTATTAGGTGACACTTAAATACATTTCATTGATAACAAAAACAGTAGTTTTACCATGAAAAGTGTGTTCCGTTGAATAAATGTGGACATCGCTACTGTCACCACACGTGTCATAATCAGTGTTATCTCACGATAAGTAGTGTACTTGTATTGGCTTTAAACTAATGAAACACCAAGGTGTTAATATGGAATATGTGTACTGTTATAAATGAGAGGTAATTCACAAACTAGCATGCCCGACATGATATAATTATTCGTATACGATATTCATCATTAGTGGGACACACAATACAACATTATTAAGCAACGAGTGCGTACAACACATTATCGTCCGATAAGGTACTTTTTATAATCTTAAATAACGTTTCAACACAATACGCGCAACAAAACAATAATTTACTAGTGATTCACAATATTTGACCATGCAGCAGATGTCGGATGTAGTCTCGGCGTTCATATACACATCTTCTCTACGTCATGTCAATAGCCTTAACAACCCGTTACTAGGACATAATTTAGTAGGTAGACATTTCTGAATCGATACGTCATACCTGATGTATCAAAGAATTAAAAAATTTAAAGCGGAATATAATTTTTTTTTTGGGGGGGGGGTCCCTTCACTGAGGATACTCCATTTTATTTTGTATAATGGAATAATCACCATTAAATACAAAGTTACATTTTTGTTCCTATTGCACTAATTGTATTAACATTGAAACGTTTAGGGCAATGTTTGATGATAAATTGAACAAAACATGTCAAAGTTGCATAACTTGCTGCATGATATTGCAGTGTAGTTTTAATTTTTCACTAAAGTGGAACTGAGAAACAAACAAACATTTTATGTATCTGCCCTTGTAGTATAAGTACATAACATTTTATGTATCTGCCCTTGTAGTATAAGTACATAACATTTTATGTATCTGCCCTTGTAGTATAAGTACATAACATTTTATGTATCTGCACGCCCTTGTAGTATAAGTACATAACATTTGAATATATCCTAATGGTTATATGATTGGTCATAGGATTTACTGTGATTTATTAATATTGTTATTTATGTATTTTTCTTATTATAATGATATCCTAAATAGTCAAATGTATTTTACAGTATTGCTAACTAATAAGATTGAATGCGCATTAGATTACGGAATATATTATGTATTGAATTAGAATGTGTAGACCACCAAGCCATCACTAATTGTCTATAGAGGTTCTCTCACTCATGTTTAGCTAATGTAAATTTCGCTTATTCAAATAGTATATGTAAGATTTATCTCCAGTTATTTAAGAGGAAAGCATTGTACCAATATTGTGAAAAAGTAGTTAAATGTATTGGTAATAATAAACGATGGTGATGTCTTTTTAGTTTCGTGTACAACGACGGCACTTTCTTAATTCTTTATACGAGACAGATATTGAGATTAATTGAACATATATTGCTGAGATGCACATGACAAGTTCAATAACAAAGTGTTTTGCAGTGCGATTCCATTGATCCAGTGACAGCCGACACAACTGAGAGAACTTATTTATGAAGGAGGAAACAATGTGTTTAACAACTCTATAGACAAGGCGGTTAAGAGGAGATCAACAGTTTTTAAGATATTGAATGAGTATGAAAATAATATTTCTCACTCAATAAATATAATAAAACTACAGGACTTAAGGTAACATTACGAAAGGATGAAGGGGGCAGCTGTGGCCTAGTGGTTAAGGTGTTGGACTCTAAATTCGAGGGTTGTGAGTTCAAGACCAACACTGGGCACGGTTCGTTTTCGAAGCTTAGGCAATTTCGTTTACCCTACTTTGCCTCAGTCTACTCAGCTGTAAATGAGTACAAACACTCTTTGGAAGGTACCTGCGATGGACTAGTGTCCCGTCCAGGAGAGTCAGTATAACTGCACTCTAAGTTGCTTCGCACTACAGAAACCAGGGTTAAGCACTGGCCATATAAGCCTCCATGGCTTCCTAAGGCGTAATGCCTGGGGGATGACTTTACCTTACCTACGAAAGGATCAGTGTAGATTGGATATCATGAAGTATTCGTTCTCACATGGGACAGCCAATGAATGGTACACATGAATATGTTTAATAACGAGGTTGACACATATCCCAGGAGGGCGGATTACACATAGATTAAAAATGTTGGACTCTCAATAAACCAATGGCGTCCATGTCCACTTGCCATCTGGGCCTTTGCCTTGGATGGCAATCTTGTTCGATCCTGTAAAAGTTAATTAACCATGTGTATCGCAGCAATATAACCAGTTCTACTCAAAGTTGGTTGCGAAGTGTGTAGACGTACTTGCAAGTGCGGTCGTTTTACAACATACTGCGTGGGCATCATATCTGTTTGCGGGTATTTTGAGAGCTACCCCTATATCATTAAATGGAACATACTCGTTTTCTGCTGGTTATAATTCTACTGTTTACAATGACGACCATAATCGTGCCGATTGCGATGTTGAAATGATTGTGATAACGACGAAAAGAGTGAAGCTTGGACATGGAGACTCGCAGGCAACGATGTCGTTGGACTCGTGTGTAGAAGACGTCCACAAAGCGGCGTGTGCTTCTATGGTATGTAACTATTCAAATATATGCCAGTTAGAATTCATTGTAATTTCTTGTTTGAAAAACTCGGGCTACTGTCATAACTAGTCGTCCCAGAATTCCCTACGAAGTGTGCCGTGTCTGCCCATACTGTAGCATTACATGCGGAGAAGAATCGGAAGCCTTTGAATGCGATATATGTGCGTGATCCCACGAGGACTGCCAGGAGGAAATAGACACATTATATGCAGTACTAACCTGCGAAGAGAACAAATACCTTAGTTGGTTTTATATATTTTGCCAGATTGGAGCAAAGGCCGCCATATCCCAACTTAGTATAATCCTCGACAGTCAAGACAAATAAAAAAAATTACATATCATGGAAACGAAGCAAATAGATTTACATAGCAAAATCTGCAATCTGGATAAATCCAGTCAGAGGGCAAATCACTCAGCGAAAACAGTGAGTCAATAAGAGTGGACCAATAACAGCTGAAAGTACTGAGGATATGGAATGTAAGGTGCTCGAGAAATTGCGAGATTGTTACATGTCGCAGCATTAACAGAACCCGCTGTTAGGTAGAGGTACACATGAACAATCACTCCTAGACCGGGTCCTCACGAGTGAAGACACAATTATGCAATTGATTGAGACAGCCACGGCACTAGGAAGAACTGACCATTCTGTCATGCATGTGGTTCTCAATGGCTCACCAGACAAAGATCCACTCAGTAAACATGTATATATATATATATATATATATATATATATATATATATATATATATATATATATATATATATATATATATATATATATATATATATATATATATATATATATATATATATATATGTATATATATATATATATATATATATATATATATATATATATGTATGTATATATATATATATATATATATATATATATATATATATATATATATATATATATATATATATATATATATATATATATATATATATTGACTTCTCCAACAATTCTACTTTGCAATATAATAACATGAATTCCGGCAACTTCACCACAATCGACGAGCCAACTCCAAATTTTGTTTCATTTCTTACGTGTGTTGTGGGAATTCCCGGAAATTTGCTCGTGATCGCCGTATATGCCTGGAAGATGACGACATCTACCAGAGTGTATATGTTTGCGTTGGCCGTCGCTGATTTGATGGTTTGTATTTGCGGAATTGTCCTGACAACACTGAAGTTCAGCCTAGGAATCACTATGTACATTCTGCACACGGCGCTCATGTTCTCCGCCTTGCTTTTGGCGTTCGTATCCATCGAACGCCTGTTGGCGGTGCGGCGTCCTCACACGTTCAGTCTGAGTTCACTACGGGCTAAGCGGGAGCTGATGGGCATCACTGTTGCGGCCGTTGTGTGTACAATGGTGGAGATAGTGGCAAGTGTCAAACGCTACAGACTATTGCTGCTTGTTGTTCCCGCGGTTGTCACAGTAACAAGTGTTGTGACTATGATCATTTGTTATTCATTGATGGCAATAACGATGCTGATGAACGTACGATATTCTTATAGAAATGTTGGACTTTCAAATAGTGCACCTGCCCCGGGACCTCCAACGGTTCCTACAGTCACCTATTTAATCCCAAATGGCAAAGCAAGGGTTGATGTCACTTCGAGTACAAACAATGCATTTTCACGTATACCAAAGACAACTGCAAAGCAGGCTAATACTTACAAAAGTGTGTCAGTATTATTTATCAATACAGTAGTATTTTTAGCCTGCTTGTTGCCATTTTGGTTGTATAGCGTCGGACTGCATGTCCAGCCAGATGTAGGACGCATGTTTCTTCTTAATTCGGTCGTCAATCCATTCATCTACAGCGTTGTGAGCCGCATGTTTCGCGACGACGTACGGACAGATGTGCTCCAGGTTGTCATCATGTAGTTGCTTAAAAATATATGTTTCGTCAGAGAAATGGCAGACGGAAGCGGATATGCCACGATGTGTAATAATTTCAAAGATATCGTGTTGTATTGAAATATGTTTATAATTTATGATATGGTTGTGTTACGTACAATATTGTCAGTAAATGTGTCTAGATATTATACGTAGAAAAAACAGTGTACCACGAACTGTTTATGCTACCATAGAGTTATGTCTATTTTTCGCGGTTGTTTAGAGAGTTATATATAGTTATGACCAAACCAATACTAACATGGGGGATTGAGACTAATTGTAACACGGATAAGTTAAAACAGACGTATTACAGATAAAACTACTAATGCAAATTACTTCGCAAGGAAAGAGTATGTTCATCAATAGCTTGAAGCATGTGTCGTGCTATATGGGGTATGCAAAGGGAAAATGCCATCCATTTTGTATCGTATAGCGAATAGAAATGTATAATTCATATGATTATGTTCATTAAAGTGTTCAATTAGGGAATCTTCCCCGCTGTTTGGCAAAATTTGCCCAGCTAGTTGGTAGAACTAGATCCGTTGGTTGGTACAACGTGCCCCGCTGGTTGGTGCAAATTGCCCCCTAGTTTGGAACAACTTGCCTCGATGGTTGGTACAACGTGCCCTGGTGGTTGGTAAAACGTGCCCAGCTGGTTGGTGCATTTGCCCCGCAGGTTGGTACAACATGCCCCGCTGGTTGGCACAACTCGCCTCGCAGCGGGGTAACTTACACTTTAGGGTACCTCATAAAATGTATTATTGCGCAAATATGTATTAAAAGTTTCAATCGATTTCCACTTGCCCAGATCCAGAGGTAGTTATATCCATACTAAAACAAAAATTATAATCCAGCCTTGAAAAGCAGGATGTCGTGCAACTCGAGATGTAGAGTTAGTATTCTACAATCAGTACATTGTTAGTCGACTATCTTATAATTGCGGTAAGTTTTGTCTCTGGTCATCTCGTTTTGTTCCTCTTTAATGTAGAGGTCATCGCGTATTCGGCGGTTCTTGTCAAGTGCCGCTCGTGCAGTTGTCCTGCGCTATTGCTTGGGTTTCTTATACAACTTGTTATTGCAGCGCCTGTGTGTGCAATGTCGCTGGATGTGGCGCATTCCAATGCTACAGACTATGAGAGTGGCAGTTGTCCCACTACATCATGTGGTTTTGTTTTGCCATGTGTTACACCTGATATATGGAATTCAATGCGTGACGACATTTTAGTAGCTCTGGTAGATGCACTGTGTTGAATGTTGTTATTATTTCGATTAAACACATATATTTTTGTCCCAATCCATCATGTTGTTTTGTTTTGCCAAGTTTTACACTTGATGTATGGAATTATATGCGTGACGACATTCTAGTAGCTCTGGTAGGTGCATTGTGTTGAAAACTTTTATCATTTCTATTAAATGCATATTTTTTCTGCACATTTAGACCTTTATACTAGCTGCACCGACATGTATGAGAAAGCATAATAAAGAGAAATGAGCTATATACCTATGTCTTAGATGCCAATAATAAACCATTCAGATGATTTCTGGACATACTGAATATGTGCATGTTGGGTAAGACATTGGGATAGTCTTGGCCGACATGATTGTGGACCGACTTGCCCCACATATACTACGTGTATCTTAACATGTGTATTCAAAAACACAACATAATATTGCCAAATGTGTATTTTTTACCTGTCAACTCTGACTAGTAATATTATAATGTCAAGAATTACGTTAATGATTCACAGCGTTATATTGTGAGTTGCACCATATTATTGACGAAATATTAGATCCGTGCATATAACAGCGCATAAAAACATTGATTTAATTACGTCTGTCTTCGGTCTCGTGTCTCATTTCTCGAGGGCTGAAATGAGGGTGATTTTTGCGGCGCGGATATGTCATTGCAACTGGTGTTGCAAGCACCAAACCTTGACTGGGTAGTGCAGGACATAGGCTCTTGCTTTTTCTCTCGTGCAACGCTAGGTAACTAGGATAGTCTTTAATATAAAGTAGTTTTTCAATGCCCCAAGACAACTCGTCAAACCGTCTGTGTGGAGGTTGATATATCGATATGAATTGATTTATGCTATGGCGTATTATTACTAAGTGCATTACGAGTGTCATATGCAACATTAACTCGGCCTAGTTCGTGTACTTGTATTACAAAGAATTATGTTGAAGTAAATTGTGCTGATTAAAGGTCGGCTTACCAAAAGGTTTTGGCAGTACAACTGAAATGTACAATGCATGTCCACCACGTAATGTCATAACGTTGTGACATAATCGTGCATAATGACGGTGCTGCGACGTTCATACAACGTTATTTGTGACATGACCAAACGACCTCATTTAGGGGAGATAGAACACGAGTAATTTGTAACGGACGAACAGGTAGCAGTATGTTCATTAATAGTTCTAAGCATTTCACATGTGATATCACATGGATCCGTAAACGGCGCCATTTTAAAGGAAATGTAAAAAAAGAATGTATAGCCATTTGTTGCTTATACCAGAATGCTACGTTTTGCCGCAATGATGAAACATAAATGATACAACTTGCCCCATTGGCGTTACAACTAGCCCCTCAGCGGGGTAAATTTTATCACTTGAAGAGACCTCATTAAACGCACAATTCCGCAAATGTATTAAGCATTTATTTGTGCTCTTGCCTTCTGCAAGAGATATTTGCGAATACGCCTGCATTAAAATAATTTCCATCGAGTAAAAATACGAATCACAATTTAGAAATATAGCATCGGTCTCCCCTACATAATATTGCGAAAATATTACGTGCTTTTCTTTTCTGATTTCGATGGGAGTTACAGGCGTCTTGTTTCCTGACGCAATAATTTGTTATTTATCGAATGGTTCGTTTGACAACTTGGCTAATTAAATACTTTAGGTGATTCCGGACACAGCGAATCTCATTGCATACCACGCTTGTTTGCACACTGGTTAAACCGGTGTTGTATCATTGCGCATTGTTACTGACCAACATACATAGCCAATTGAGGTGTAAGCATTTGTTTCTGCGAAGTAGTGACACTGACCAAATAAGGCACACGGGACTAACAACGCCTCGGCACGGACCAGTTTTTCTCCACTGCGCACACTGAGAAAGACGTCCTCTCACCTGCTAACCCTTGCGTGTAGCATTGGCTGTCCGGCATCTCTCCGGGTTAGCGTGATACGAAGATAGATGCAGACCCCATGATTGTCTGGTCACGCGGCTACACCCACGTCATCATGATCAATTCCTGACCCAGGATGATATCCGGTCATGCAAACAACCCTCTGCGGAGTGTCACAGTTGGCCCCTCTGATATACGGCCGGGTGGTCACATTCATTGCCAAGTCATTATATATATATATATATATATATATATATATATATATATATATATATATATATATATATATATATATATATATATATATATATATATATATACATATATATATATATATATATATAAACACATAGAGGACATACGATATTAATATATATTAAAAATTTTCGCTTTGGCGGAGATTCCATCTATACAATGTTTTGAGAGAAAAATATACACGTTTTGCGAAATCATATCAAGCAAGATTACTCTGCGCCACCCCAACCTGGAATTTGTCAGACGCATGCGCATAACCAAATCTGAAAATAGCTATAAATGAAATAGCTGACAAAAAGGCATCAATGCCTGTATAGCCAGAAGATGACATAATCTATTCACACATTTCGATGAAACTTGTTAAACAGGCATCTTGTTTCCTGATGGGATCAGTTTTTATGTTTCAAATGGTTTGTTGAAACACTTGGCTAATTAAATACTTCAGGTGACACATCGAACCAAAACTTTTTTTACTGTACACTATCTCTTATTTTGCGAGTTAAACTTTCGTCTGTTGGCTTAAAATGTAAAGTATATAAATTTCTGTTATTCAAATAGTCTTTGTAAGATTTATCTCCAGTTATTTAAGAGGAAAGTATTGGACCAATATTGTAGAAAATTAATTAAATGTATTGGTAATAATAAATGCTGGTGATGTCTTTTTAGTTTCGTGTACAACGACGGCACTTTCAAGTCTTCATACGAGGCAGACATTAAGAATAATTGAACATATATTGCTGAGATGCACATGGCAAGTTCAATAACAAAGTGTTGTGCAATGCGATTCATTGTATCTAGTGACAGCCGACACATTTTATTAGCTAAACATGAGTCAGAGAACCTCTATAGACAATTAGTGATTGCTTGGTGAACCACTCCATGGAACACTTTACCTAATCACATTAAGATCTCGGACACTCTTGCCAATTTGTAATGTCCACTAAAGACTAATTTCTTTCTTACCGCAATTTAGTTTATCTTTCAGATGAACAATGTAATTGGTCTACACATTCTAATTCAATATATAATATATTCCATAATCTAATGCACATTCAATCTTATTAGCTAGCAATACTGTAAGATACATTTGACTATTTAGGATATCATTATAATAAGAAATATACATAAATAACAATATCCCATTTACATGCATAAGTATACTTTATGTTTTAAACTAAACACAGTTTGTCATATCGCCTTGATTAACTGAATATACACATATCTCTCTGAAGTATACTGAAACTGCTTTGAATTTTCTGGACTGTTTTTATTTTAAGGTACATCAGCATTTGAGAATGATTTTCTGCATGAAGCACTCAAGTCATGCCAACGTCGATTAAGCAGGCAATTGTCCATCCACTGCTGTCTCTTGACAAATACATCCTGAACAACTAATGACCAATGAGTAGGTCTAGCCGCATATAATTATCCAACATAATTCAGAAAATAATTGCATGTCGGATAATTGCACGTCGAATAAATATATTTCCGAGCAGAGATCCGAATTGATTATCATTGATCTTCGTGTGTAATTCAGAAAGTAACTGCACGTCGGACAATTGACTGTCGGATAAACACGTTACCGTTTTATCACCGTCTCCAAATTTGTTTCAATAATTTATTTAAATGCTTAAGGCTGTTGCAAAAAGCTACTCTTTAAAATAATTACTACCACATATTAACAGTCAGTGCAATTACATAAAAGCAAATATTGTACGGACTATAATAAATATTTAATTACTAATAAGAACAGTCAACGATAAAATGGACAAACAACATATAGGGCGAACAATCTACAACGGTTCCCATACACTGAACTTTATACGTATTCTGCAGGCCGTCCCGTCACATTGTAATCTCATGGGTGACTAATTAAAATATACTAAATAAAAATTGCTATCTTACGTTACATTGAAACCACATTTCTGGTTTTATCACGACATTACTTTGCTGAACATCTTGTAAAATTATTTAAGTGATAATCAGATTAGTCGCCAGAAGTCGCTCTCAAACACACTCCCATACTCGATTAGTCTCTTTACAATTAATTATAGCAATTTAACATTCCACCTTTGCCACTTCCACTACAGCCCTTTTCGAAATGCCCCCTTCCCATCGAAACCCTCGGCTCGTCAACATTGCAGCATACATATATGGACAGATTTATGAGGTATTATGATTTACGAAAATGTTTCCACCGTTGCAACTTGCGCTACTGCTTTTTTGAAACTTTGATCCTGAAGATTCCCACCCTAGGAGGACATTCATTTGAAAACCGCAAAAAAATAACGAAACAAACAAAAGAAGTGAGTCCCAAATCTAATTTAGAGTATATACATATTGCTGCCTTACTGCTTTGTCGACGTTTTCTGTACGTGGGTCGTACGACACTGTCGTTTGTGAGTCACGATTTTGAGGCAACACAGTGTCTCAAAATGTTGTTGACTTCTAACAATTGCATTCTGAATAGAATCAAAATAATGTCCTAACCTATATCTTCGTCTAACTTGACATTACAATCAAAACACTTCTATTGAGCTAAATTCCTCGCGGAAAGCCAAACTCAACAGCGCTGAGCACCAAGACAAAAGTGTTATGCAATTATTTATCGATAAACAATGTCACAGTTGGATTGATACGCTGAGGAACTATGGAGGATATATGTGTTTAAACAGGTGGTTTTTTAGTTGACGACGAAATGTATATACAATGCCGATTTAGCGTTAATTGGGAGCAAGTTCCAACAAGTTAGACCGGCAACCGAGAAAGCTGTAGTTCCAACATTTCAGAACAGTGAGAACGAAAAATGGATTAGAAGTAGATGATCGAAACTGTCAGGGCTATCTTGCAGGAGTGAGCATTGAAAGTAAATATGCTGGTTGCTTGTGCAACAGGTGTAGCAAACAGGCAGTAACAGCTTTCAGATGAAAATAATATAGTTGACGTTTTGGTCACCAGATGGCGGGGACAGTGGGAACTGACCGGCATTGGCCAGAGAGAGCCATGTGACTCATCGGGGCTGACCAAGCCACATGTGGAGGAGAAGGTGCCGAATATAATTGAATTGTTCAAGGCAATTAACTAATACACTTCCACAGGGGCTGTACTGTTTATAACATGGAATTTATCGTGAACTAGAAGTGCATTGTTAAAAGAGAAACTGTAGCCTTTCAATTATAATTGTTTTGTAAAACTCTCACTGCATGTTAGCTGGAATGTCAAGGGTACTGCACCATGCTTCGTTTTTGTAAGGTGTATTACTTATTGCTCATACATGTATATGCTAGACTACAAGTGTTTACAATTGTGTGTATTAGTTGTTATTTGACTACTACATTCTTTCTTGAATGTTTACTTGTTATGACTCTTGAGGGCTGACCAAACCACGTGTGCAAAAGAATGTGCCGAATGTAATCGAATTGTACAAGACAACGAAATACGATAATACACATTTGCAGATTGAGTTTTCTCTCCGACAGAGCTGGATGAAAGTGCTTAATAGGTAATTGTAAAAATCGTTAAAAAAATGCAATATCGGACAGTGAGCCAATGTGCTGATTTATGTAGTGGCATTGAGTTAGAGAAAAGAGGAGATGTTGCACACGTTGAAGTTTCATAATGTCCGTCAGAGCAATATTGTGAAAAAGGGAATAGCAATAGTATGCGTGCGAGCGAGCGTGCGTGCGTGCGTGCGTGCGTGCGTGCTTGCGTGCTTGCGTGTATGGCCCACACATTGATACAGAACGGAACAGAACGACTACAAGACAGCATGAAAACATATCTAAGGTTAGTGAGTGCATGTTATAATTATGTATATATATATATATATATATATATATATATATATATATATATATATATATATATATATATATATATATATATATATATATATATATATATATATATATATATATAAAGTATATCACTTGCTATACGATAATTATTCGCCGTCGCCAGCGTATATTTCTTAAGGAGACCCTAGGTCAACATTTGACATTTGACAACTATTCTTGCAGGTGTGATGCACACGAAGGACACAAGCACATGAACTCATCACAATTAGAGGGAAACAATGACACACAAACTAGGAGAATCGCAAAATGTTTTATTAATTTTTCATTTTGGATGTGTACTTCTATCACTATTATACATGAATGTAATGATTAATATATAATTGTTTAATACAGCACACAATTATTAATGAAGTAATATGGCGGATGAGGGCGTTACTGATGACATAATTTTACTAATGTTCAGTTCATGCCCTTTTGATTTGTATCATGTTGTAAGTAATATTCATGTTTCCCATCCAGCAGTGTAAGTTTTTGACCATTATTAAGAGGTTTTATACCAATGCTGAGCTTGCAAAGTTGTTAATGTAACGCGCAATTCCTGGCGTCATTGAAACATTCCTATGAAAAGCAACATGCATTCAAGAACAACATAAAAAGCAATAATGCTTAGTTTGCATTTGTTCAACAGGGACACAAAATAGCTAATGCCTCTCCAAGCATTCGAGACATAAAAAGTTGCTTTGCTTTTCTGTAACAGAGAAAAATTAGTATTACAACGCCAAATGCTATTTTCCTACTTTTATAATGTCTTATTCATATATCCGTCTCATATTTATTCATAAATGGATCCAAGCTCAGGTAATCAGAACCCAATATATAAAATACGTCGTTTTGTGGGAATCTTTGTGTGTGACAAACAGTGGCCACGTACACTGCGGATACTAGACAATGGGTGAACATCGGCATTGATGAAGTTTGTTGGTATACGAGTTCACGCAGTTGAATGGGTGACTTTTTTGAGGTCGATATTCGACAAACCGTCAACGGTTTTTTGTTTACGGTCCGTGGTGCTGCAACATGAAACGACAAATCCGACTCTTGGCGGCTTAGGTGACAAACTGCAATTTCAGATTGAGAGGGCAGAATATGGAAAGGAAATAATCAGAATTACTGTATAATGCCTTTGAATGTGAAGTCGATGCGTTAATATTTATTAAACAATGAATACACAATGATCAGGTGCTCATTTAATTCGCAATCATTCTTAGGACAATGACGAATTAAACACACGCGTAATGCTAAGGCCTGCTAAGGAGCGATAGGTGTTATTTAGTATCGGATATTGATACAACTTGATATTATTTGTAAAAGGAATTAAAATACAAAGACCCAGGGACACAAGTCAATGTAATATCAGATATATAAAAGAACAAACACTAATTTTAAAATACAATGTTCAGACATTTCTTTACAGACGTATACACCATCAATCCCAGAATGCAGCCACAAACAAGATTTAAAACAAACGTTAGACATGTAACCCATCAATATGATACGGCATTTAGGATATTTTATTCGTCAGTCTAATAATGCAGTCACGGACACGAATAAAACTGTCAGATATACAATCCATCTGAGATAATATTTTGTCCAAATCAACAAGAAAGAGCTTGAACAAAGAAGCCACATTTGTGTTGAGGAGAGATGTAACCGCCATCAATGCAATGCCCTATGTGACGGGGACAGTCACACTTCACCACTGTGTTTCCACCGAGTTCACGAAGCCGCTACAGTCGGCAGTTTACTTATGTCGTATTTGGCAACTAGATGTTGATCACGAAAGTCGAAACTGTAAACACTCAACATGCAATTGAACGAGTAATAGTATATCATACTTCCTTGAATTGCACGTGATCCAGCAATGTAGGTTAGACCGGGGCTAGTTGTAGGGGAGACCAGGGCAGTTGTAGGGGAGACCGGGGTTAGTTGTAGGGGAGACCGGGGCTAGTTGAAGGAGAGACCGGAGCTAGTTGTAGGGGAGACCGGGGTTAGGTGTAACAGAGACCGGGGTTAGTTCCGTTCGAGCGATAATGTGAATTGTTTTCATTGTTATTTATTTTTTTTTAAAGTTATACTCGCAGAGTAGCGAGGTGTTGGGTATTATTTATTTTCTTTGTTTTGGTGATTATGAAAATATATATGTATATATTGTATACGATATACATTCAGTAAATTAAACACGTTAACTGGCTATTATAGTCCAATAGTATTAATTATTACACGACCATTGCGCGACCGTGTCACAACAACATATGCGTGGGCATCATATCTGTTTGTGGTTATTTTGATAGCGACGCCTATATCACTAAATGGAATATACTCGTCGTCTGCTCGTCATCATCCTACTGTTTACCCTGACGACTATAATCGTGCTGCTTGCGAGGGTGAAACGATTGTGATAACGGCGAAGAGAGTGAAGCCTCGACATCGAGACTCGCTTGCAACGATGTCGTTCGACTCATGTGTAGAAGACGTCGACAAAGCGGCGTGTGCTTCTATAGTATGTTACAAATCAATTATATGCCAGTTCAAATTCAATGGAAGTTCTTGTGTAAAACACGTGGGCCACTGTCAGAACTAATCGTCCTAGAATTGCCTACGAAGTGTGCTGACGGCAGATGAAACATTGAGTAAGTAAATCAGTTGTGGATAGAAGAATATGGTGTGTCATATAGTAATGTTGTGCACGCGCTACATACCCAACATGCCAACATATCATCGTTTTGATCCGACAGTAAGCCAGGCAATTCATTTTTTTAAACACTATTTTGTCAATAATGTCTTCTTTGGTGTATACAGAAAATACTTGTGTTTGTCGGAGCAGTTAGATAAATATCGATATTTGATAGATAAATGCCTGTCAATCCCTAGCAACGATCTAAACACAGCGGAAAGGTAAACAAAATAAAAAGGCGGGAAAAGGGAATCATTGTGTATATCAAAGACAACTGTAAGTATAGCGATGCTTTTATATTATATTCTCGTCTGCGTAGCTGCATATATTTTGGTTTGGGTTGCAGCACTGCTGGCCCACTGGTGCATTGTAGGGTAAGAACTAGCATGTAAACATTGATTGGTGGTAGTAGCAGCAGTTATTGCATGATTGGATTGGATAAGAATAGCGACTGGAAGTACATCGTCATTACGAGGAAGCGTGTTTGTAAATGAATAAATATATATTGAACATACAATATACAAGAGAACAGAGATCGCAAAAATCAGTACAGCCAGTTATTAACAAGGAAGAAGTGGTCTCCACCGTGTGCACCCACACAGATGACAATGATCAGAATGAAAACAGTGTTGTATATAATGTTCCAGAGGGCAAATCACTCTGAAAGTGAGGAAGAAGTGACCATTCTATTACAGTAGCTACTCAACGTGTCAGAATAAACAATCAATTCCTATTGGTAATAATTGGCTTACCCCAATGATTGGCCCTCTGTTTTTACCATTTTCATAAATTACTTGCCCGAAGTCGTAGATACCTCATACATCTTCCTGTTTGCCGACTATATAAGACTACAACTAAACCGGACCATTGCCCAGCAGTGGACATATCCACCACTCTTGAAATTCCGCCCAAGTATATGCAGCCACACGATAATTGGAAAATCACATACAAAATGACGGATACACAATAGGACCTGATCAGAACTAACAATAGCCATATATAAAATAGCTGGCACAATAGCCGTTAATACGTATATAACCAGGAGATAACTTGTAGGAACCAGTAATAATATTATCTACCAACGTGATGAACATTTTCACGAATACATTTTGATACTCATAACTTTTTCAGCCACTACTTTTCTTTCGTCATTTCGATAGGACTTCTTGCTTCCTAGCAGAATCAGTTGTCATCTATCACATGTATCAGAACGAAGGACAACCGAACATTTATGGTGGAAATGCAATTTGGAATAGATATGTCTTGAGTTTTTTCGGAAAATAGATATAGTTTCAGATGTTTTTAAAGTGATAGGAAGTTAATTCCAAACCCTAGGCGTAACGACAGAGAAAGCACGTTTACCTAAGTTAAGTTTTTTTAGGTACAATAAGTTGTTGTGAAATTGATGATTTTAGCTGCCTAGGGATATTTGAAAGATGCAGGAGACTAGCCAAGTAGGATGGTTGTTGTGTAGATAGACCACGATATGTAAGAATGGACAGCTTAAAATTAATTCGATAAGAAACTGGAAGCCAGTGACCTGTTTAAGTAGTGGTAGTGAAGGTGAAAACCGAGGCGCCCTGAGAACCACACGCCCCAGACAATTTTGTAATTGTTGGAGTTTAGCCAAGTTTCTTTTAGCAATGTTATTTAGTAGTGAATTACAATAGTTAAGGCGGCTTCTAATTAATGCCGTTGATATTGTTTTAGCAGTAGTGACGCCGAATTCGACGGAAATCACGAATATGATAGAAGGGTTTACATACTTGAGAAATATGCTGGCGAAAGTTGAAGTCAGACAACACCAAGATTATGAACAGTACCTGATGGGAATGTATCAATGCCAAGCAGTTTAACTGGAAAATGGTTGATAACTCTATTTCGTTGTTGTTTAGTGCCAAAAATAATAAGGTTTGTTTTATCTAGATTAAGATTAAGCTTTAGCTTACTTGATTCCATCCACAACAAGATAGCACTAAGACAATCACTTAAAGTCGAAACCGATTCTTGTACATTTGATTTTGAAAGTGGTATGTAAACCTGTGTGTCGTCAGCATTCAGGTGATGACTGAGATTATGTATGTATGTATGTATGTATGTATGTATGTATGTATGTATGTATGTATGTATGAATGTATGTATGTATGTATGTATGTATGTATGCATGTATGTATGTATGTATGTATGTATGAATGTATGTATGTATGTATGTATGTATGTATGAATGTTTGTTTCACACACGCCTGGGGCTCATGGTGGTGGCTCGTACTTTTAAAATAATTTATATTCCCGGGGGTCGGTTATTACGTCGAAGGAACGTTTGACGTAAATTAGACCATTAGCTATGTGCAATTGTTAGCAATACTAAGCATTCTTCTACCAGTATTACGTGATCTACGACAAATGTTTACCGAACGCTTTTTGAAACGGGTAGTTGTTTTTTCCTGTTGCGCGAAGATGCCATCGCCATTGGCATTGCAAGTACGAAACCTCGACTGGGCAGTGCGAGGTGTCACTGCCTCTTGCATTGGTTGCCTTTCTGTCCCGTGCAACGTCGATAAACTCGGCTAGTAGTAATTTTCATTAAGCCAACTTTGGCTAATTATGTTTCTTTAATAATTACTTGTTAGCTATATATATTCCTCTATTCCCTAATAGTAATTAACCTGTATAGTGCCAATGTCGTCAGGTACATACGTGCCCAACTGATGCTTGTTTAACTCTTAAAACCGTTTTGTCCGTAATTCGACAAGCCCGGCCGCCGACTGACACTTAGTTGCATTTTGATTCATTCAAGTGGCGCGCTCTGGCGGATAGTTTAGAGAGCACATTGGGTATGGTGCCTGAACAATCGAAAGTTTTCCTGTATCTGGTCAAATAACTAGGATCGAAACTAGGATCGTTTCTTCGAAAAGCCGGCTGAGGTCAAACGAAGAAAGAGCGTTGAGAACATTGCTTCAGATTCAGATTCAGAACCTGAGTTCAGAGGCGCAACAAAACACAAACATTAGGCGCAATTGTGAACCAGTCATTATCATAACGAGGGACCACAAAAACGTCTGCCCCACTGTTTAACTTGTTGAAGGAAGTCGTGATGGTCGCGGAACCGGGACGATTGAAAGAAACGTCTAAAACAATGTGGAATTAAGATGGTTCCGTAATATCGATACTCACAAGCCATGATGTCGTACGATTCACGCGTAGAATATGTCGACAACGTATGTATGTAATATAATACTAGCGAATTATAATTCAGTGTCTAAGATTTTCTTTGAAAAACACAGGCTACTATCAGCGAAGACGATTTCTCACGTTACCTGCTGAACGACTTGAAAACTGAACGTGATTCCCGCAACAAGTAATACTTTTAGCAGAGTATTCTAACAGTTGAAAAGTATATTTTGGTTATATACAGGTGGAGTAAAGTTGTTACTCTCATCGACTGAATAAAACCGAACTATTGGACTTCGATGGTTCTCCCAATAGTTGTATTGTTAATCATCGAACAATATGGATTCTACCAAGACGCCAATTTTGCAGAACCAACATTTCTACGACAGTTATCATCAGCAAATGTTGACTGATATCTCCAACAACTCTACGTTGCACCAAGACATTTTAGACGCCAGCAATGAGTTTAATAACTTCATTGCAATCGGCGTGCCAGTTCCAAGTTTTGTTGCCTTTCTTGTGTGTGTAACGGGATAGCCAGGACATTTGTCGTTATCACGGTATGTGACTCGAGAATGACGACTCAACCAGCGTGTATATATTTGCGTTTACCGTTCCTGATTTGGTGGTTTGTATTTGCAGAATCGTCCTGACAACTTTGAAGTTTTACAACATCAGCCTAGTGATCGCAGTGTGCAGTGTGCACATGTCCGTCACGATCTCCGTCTTGCTTCTGACGTTTGTGTCGATCGAACTCCTGTTGGCGGTGCGACGTCCTCACACGTTCAGTCTGAATTAACTGCGGATAAAACGGGCGCTGGTAAGTCATCGCTGTAGTGGCCACTGTGTGCACAATAGTGTTAACAGCGGCACGAGTCAAACGGTACGTACTCTTGGTTCAGGTTTCTCCCGCGATTGTCACATTAACAAACGTCATGGTCATGGTGGTGTGCTATTCATTGATGGCGATAACGATGCTGATGAAAGTACGAGATGCTCATAGCAGTGTTGGAGTCGCAAGAAGTATACCTGCCCCGGGTCCTCCAACGGTTCCTACACTCACTTATTTAGTCCCATATGGTAAAGCAACGGTTGGTGTCACGTCAAGTAAAAACAAGTCACTGTCACTTATAACAAAGACATCTACAAAGCAGGCTAATGCATACAAAAATGTTTCAATATTATTTACCATTACTGTTGTATTAATAGCCTGCTGGTTGCCATTTTGGTTGGGTTGCGTTGGACGACATGTCCCGTCAGATGTACGACGCATATTTCTTCTTAATTCCGTCGTCAATCCATTCCTCTATAGCGTTGTGAGCCGCATGTTTCGCGACGACGTGCGACAGTTCTATGGACAGATGCACTCCAAGCTGGCATCATGTAATTGCTAAAAATATGTTTTTACTCAGAGAAATGGTAAACGCAAGCGGACGTGCCAATTTGTGTGTTAGTTTCATAGATATCGTGTTGTATTGAAATATGTTTATAATTTATGATATGGTTGTATTACGTATAATATTGTTAATTAATATGTCTAGATATTTTACGTAGAAAAAACCAGTGTACCATGAACTATTTATCTTACCAAAGAGCTATGTCTAGTTAGCAATGCATTAACTTATATGACTCGTAATAATATTATTCGCAATACATAATATCGATAGCAAATGGACGGCTTTGTCATAACTATTTCACTATATAGAAAGCTCTAACATCATGTGTTTGGGTGTAACTTGTATTGGGTCTTAACTTGGAATTCAGGTACAGGATTCGAGACTTGACATTTGCACATTTGCACCTCGCCAACAAGCCTATTTTATAACCTATATCGTACGAACGAATCTTTCTTTGGATGGACCGTTTTCCCATCTTGTTGCTGTCCCTCGAAGCATGGTAAGTGAAATGAATTACGTGAATGCGTAAAGTTTTTGTATGTGGCGTGATTGACCATTACACACTATAGAATTTGCGTTATTATAAATGATTGAATTTTGACCCAAATAAATATCATACATTGTGTAATAAATGGCACTGCAACACGATCATCTGAATGAACACCTCTGTATTTGATCCCACAATGCATCATAAATTCCAAATGGATTTTTTCCTGCCCAGAGAATAAATCCAAGGCGTTATACACCTACCTCTACGAACTTAGTATTCCATATATGTTCAGAATATCAAGAGAATGTGTGAAAGCGACGAACATGATTGGCATAAACATAAATCCTACTTGATGGCAATACCATGTACACAGGTAAATAATCTACTCAAATTGTTTCACGGCCCTTCGAATGTCAATATTAGTTAGTGTTCTCATTCATCATTCGTCTCTTCTGACTATATGTTGTTACCTCAATTATAAATCAATTTAACACGATAGCATTTCTATGTGTTCACGTGAATGTCGTTCAGTAATCAACTACTACTACGTTGGCCGATGAACGATGCACCGTGTATTGGTTTCCTGAGATTAGCTACACTCAGCTACTCATGGGAATATAAAATGCAACATTGCCTTTTGTTGTTGTCGCAAAGACAAATTATTCCAAGGAATTGACTTTGAGCCTATAAACTGTCACTGCACGACTGTAGCCACATCTGAGTCGGCAATTAATAACTCTATATTTAACAATTCTTCCTTTTGTGCAGCCTGTCCACAGTACGCACTCATTGTTTGGTGACAGAAACACGTTTTCATGCATTTAATCAGAATATTTTAAGTACAAAACCCTCCTCCATGACTGTTAGATGGCAACCGATTTCCGTTGTCATGGTACCTATTTGGGTTCAGTCTACTGTTACGTTCCCCATTGGCGACCATGTTAACGTTTTGAACGATTATAAGAAACGGGACAAAGAAAGAAAAGGGGAAACTAGGGGACTTTTCGTTGTATCTTGCAGCTATCCTGAACAAATTAACTGTGTACTATTAATTTCCATGTTGGGTTCGTTTTTACTTAATGCTCCTGGGTAAAATGTTAAAGGAAATAACAACTAGGCAATACCTAATTTTTTTTTAAGTTTAATATTGTATGTACTATATGCCAACAGAAAATAATTGCATAAACATTTATTGATTGGTAAAGTATGATGCTCATTGCGTCTAACTCGTAAAGTGCGCGTAAATTCGAAGCTAATGAGAGAAGCGGTCACTTGTTTTTATGACGTCACAGATGACTTGGGCTTTCATTCAGTTAGTGATTTCTATGCAATGCAGTAGTTTCACTCGCGTTACTGTAACGAGTGGTGGCGACATAATTGTTCAATAAAAAATTAAATGTAATGATGTCGAACCGCTACCTGCAGTCGGAGCAGTCTGACGATGCCAGCAGCCTTCGACTTCGACGATCTTATTTATTTTCTGACAGTACGGCACAGTAATTATAGGTATGTGTAATATGAAAATAATCATATCATCTGACATAACTGCATGTCAGCAGGCAGATTGGCAAGTTTGCTGGTAGAACATGTTGTCAGTGTAACTGTGGATTTTTAGATGATTTCACTTGGCGGAAGGATTGTTGGCAATTTTTTCGCCACAAGGCACGTGTGCGTAGTAATTCATGCAAAAATTGGTAAACAATTGACGGGTATGGCACGATCAGGCATTTTAAATGAGTTAGAATTACGATACTTTGATCAGCATGTCAACGAGATAATAACAACGGCAGGTAAGAAGTTTCATAATTTTTGATTGTCCCGTTTTCTTATAATCATGAAAAACGTTAACATTGTCACCAATGGGGAACGTAACAGTAGACTGAACCCAAATAGGTACAATGACAAGGGAAATCGGTAGCCATCTAACATTCAAGGAGGAGGGTTTTGTATTTAAAATATTCTGATTAAATGCATGAAAACGTGTTTCTGTCACCAAATAATAAGTGCGTACTGTGGACAGGCTGCACAAAAGGAAGATTTGTTAAATATGGAGTTATTAATTGCTGACTCAGGTGTGGCTACAGTCGTGCAGTGACAGTGTATAGACTCAAAGTCAATTCCTTGGAATAACTTGTCTTTGCGACAACAACAAGACGAAATGTTGCATTTTATATTCCCATGAGTAGCTGAGTGTAGCTAATCTCAGGAAACCAACATATGGTGCATCATGCATCGGTCAACGTAGTGACAGTTGATTAATGAAGGACATTCACGTGAACACATACAAATGCTATCGTGTTAAATTGATTTATAATTGAGATAACAACAAATAGTCAGAAGAGACGAATGATGAATGAGAACACTAACTAATATTGACATTCGAAGGGCCGTGAAACAATATGAGTAGATTATTTACCTGTGTACATGGTATTTCCATCAAGTAGGAGTTATGTTTATGCCAATCATGTTCGTCGCTTTCACACATTCTCTTGATATTCTGAACATATTATATGGAATATTAAGTTCGTCGAGGTAGGTGTATAACGCTGTGGATTTATTCTCTGGGCAGGAAAAAATCCATTTGGAATTTAAGATGCACTGTGGGATCAAATACAGCGGTGTTTATTCAGATGATCGTATTGCAGTGCCATTTATTGCACAGGGTATGATATTTATCTGGGTCAAAATTCAATCGCTTATCATAACACCAATTCAATTGTGTGTAATGGTCAATCACGCCACATACAAAAACGTTACGCATTCACGTAATTCATTTCACTTACCATGCTTCGAGGGACAGCAACAAGATGGGAAAACGGTCCATCCAAAGAAAGATACGTTGGCACGATATATGTTATAAAACAGACTTGTTGCCGAGTTGCAAATGTGCAAGCCGTGTATCAAGTCAATTAACTCAACGTCAAGTCAAATCTCGAATCCTCTACCTGAATTCCAAGTTAAGACCCAATACAACATGTATTGCACCTAAACACATGATGTTAGAGCTTTCTATATAGTTATGACAAAGCCGTCCATTTGCTATCAATATTATGTATTACGAATAATATTATTACGAGTCATATAAGTTAATGCATTGCTAACTAGACATAACTCTATGGTAGGATAACAGTTCATGGTACACTGGTTTTTCTACGTAAAATATCTAGACATATTAATTAACAATATTATACGTAATACAACCATATCATAAATTATAAACATATTTCAATACAACACGATATCTATGAAACTAACACACAACTTGGCACATCCGCTTGCATTTACCATTTCTCTGAGTAAACACATATTTTTAGCTATTACATGATGCCAGCCTGGAGTGCATCTGTCTGTAGAACTGTCGCACGTCGTCGCGAAACATGCGGCTCACAACGCTGTAGATGAACGGATTGACGACCGAATTAAGAATATACATGCGTCGTACATCTGACGGGACACGTAGTCCAACGCCACCCAACCAAAATGGCAACCAGCAGGCTATTAATACAACAATAATGGTAAATAATATTGAAAACATTTTGCATGCATTAGCCTGCTTTGTAGATGTCTTTGTTATAAGTGACAGTGACTTGTTTTTACTTGACGAGACACCAACCGTTGCTTTACCATTTGGGACTAAATAGGTGACTGTAGGAACCGTTGAAGGTCCCGGGGCAGGTGTACTCCTTGCAACTCCAACACTCCTATGAGCATCTCGTACGTTTATCAGCATCGCTATTGCCATCAATGAATAGCACACCATCATGACCATGACGTTTATTAAAGTGACAATCGCGGGAGAAACCTGAACCAAGAGTACGTACCGTTTGACTCGTGCCACTGTCAACACTATTGTTCACACAGCGGCCGCTACAGCGATGACTACAAGCGCCCGCTTTGCCAGCAGTGAATTCAGACTGAACGTGTGAGGACGTCGCACCGCCAGCAGTCGTTCGATCGACACAAACGTCAGAAGCAAGTCGGAGAACGTGACACAAATGTTTTTATTTGACACATCATACATTTCACATAATACATTTATATATATATATATATATATATATATATATATATGTTAAATTATAATTTTAAATAATACAGGTTATATGGTTGTAAGGAAACATGGTATATATTAAGGTAAACAAACAAGTAGGGTCAGGAGACTCCTCTAAGACTTTGTTAGTCGCTATCGAGGAGCCACCTTGCAAAATAAAATTCAACTAAATCAGTTGGTCAAACATATATATTTCTTCCGAGAAGAAAAGAAGAAGAAAGAAAATAAAATCATAATAATAATTTCATCTCTGAATGTGTGTGTGTGTGTATGTGTGTGTGTGTGTGTGAGTGAGTGTGCGCGTGCATGTGCTTGTTCGTGTGCATGTGCGTGTTCGTGTATTACTGTTGTCGCCTATTTATGTGTGTTTGCAGTTAAGGCGCCTTTTAGTATAAGGGTGACAGGTGGTTGTATTGTTTAATGTTGCATACATATATAGCAATTTTGCCTTGTGCTTGAATCTTGATACTTTTGTAAAAATAACGCTTTGCATACTGAGCAAATCATTTTAAGCTGTGTGTATTAAGCTTTTCCTTAGCTATAGTGGGAATATTATTAAGTAAAAATGGTAAATTATGCCGAAGACATTTCTTTGCAAATTCGTGTTTAGTTTTATAAGTATATATTTCATTCTTGGTTCGTGTATCATAATTATGTATCTCATATTTGAAGAGTATCCTCCAGTTTTGTAAATAAACTGGAAAATTGTTATGTAAATATTTATAATAAAATTTTAATTGTTGTAATTTAACAATGTCATCTACTTTTAACATGCTGAGTTTTTATGGAGTGGCTCTGTGTTGGAATTATAATTACTTCAGGTAATAATTCTCAAAGCTTTCTTTTGAAGTTTTATTTTTGTATTTGTTTGAAAACCCCAAGCCATGATGCAAGTAATGTGTGGTACAAATAATGAATTATATAATAACGTTTTAATTTGTTGTGATAACACATGTTTTAATTTATTTAAAATAACAATCTTTTTAGAACATGTCTTTGACATTTTTTCAATATGTCTTTTCAACTTCAGATATGTTTACGGTTATTTAGGTAGCTACTTAATAAGTTCAGATTTGTACGCACGCAAGCACGCACGCACGCACACACAAACACACACACACACGCACGCACGCACGCACGCACGCACGCACGCACGCACGCACGCACACACACACACACACACACACACACACACACACACACACACACACACACACACACACACATAGCGCATTTGTCGGTATTAAGCTTTTTCATACATGTTGGCGCAGTTGGCATAAAGGTCCAACGTGCAGGAAAGAGTATATATTTAATCGACATTATAACAGTATTCAAAACAATGCATCTGCGACAGCTACGAGCATGTCCTCACGCATGGAATTCCATACATCAGGTGTAACAGGTGGCAAAAGAAAATCACATGATGGAGTGGGACAACTGCCACTCTCATAGTCTGTAGCATTTGAATCACGCCACGTCCAGCGACATTGCACACACAGAAGCAACACTAATAAGTTATATAACCACACAACAGCGTAGGACATCTGCTCGAGCGGCACTTGACAAGACCCGCCGAATACGCGATGAAGAAGCAGGAGTAAAATGTAATAAACCGTGACAATGTAATGAACCGTGACAATACCTGCCGCTATAGTAAGATAGTCGGCTAACGATGTGCTGATTGTAGAATAATAACTCTATAACCCTAGTTGTATGACATCCTGTTTTTCAGGGTTGGACTAGAGTTTTTATTTTAATATGTATAAAACTATCTATGTATCTGCATATGGATAATTACTCACCAAAGTCCTACAAGGATATCGCAGAGTTGTCCTTCTGTAGAGTTAATGAGTCCACGGAATGTTTTTTCCGTTTCCCTGTGTGGGAATGTTTACCTCACATGACATAGGTATCTGTCAAAAGAAAGCAACCGCTCTCAGCTATGATGTCCACGTAGTTTGTTATATAACGACCGCACTTTGCAGGTACATCTACACAAGTGACAATATCGAGTAGAATTTAATATAGTGCTGCAATACACGTGGTTAATTAACTGTTTGTGACATAACAACACATTATATAAATGCATCATAGTTATTATGAATTGGCAATAAATGGGACAGCCCAGCTGTATCTCTTAGTTGGTAGGGGGGCTGACATATTTCTCCGTCTGCGCACTGAAAACGAAGGGGCCCGTGCCGTGGCGTCCTTCTTTAGAGTTAGTGAGAACACCGCAGGCTTGTTTCCATTTCCCTGCATGAGATCGTTTACGTCCCATGACATAAACACCAAACAGAAGGGACCAACGGCTTAGCGTCAAGAACACACAGGCAATGCTGGGTAAACAACATTGTCCAAGTTTAAAAACGGCCGACGATTTCGAACACCGGTTCCGTCGACCGAAAGTTCGACTTTTACCACCGCGCCCCATCTGTGCAATTAAATGCATATCTTGTACAAAATTACAGTAGTACAATGGCCATGCCACCTTGTTTAACATAGGTATATTCAAATATATATTAGTTTACTGGAACTTGTAAACCAACGTTCAACAAAACGAGTCATACGCTCAACAAAAGACTGCTATTGAAACCACCCTGCTACGATTGGATGGATAAACGAGATACGTAGTTGATGATTATGAGCGGCCATCTCGAAATGCAAGGTTACTGAACTAGCAATTCTTCCAAATAATGATGCTTAAATCAAAATTCATACCACCAATACGGCTGGAGCCACTATACCCAACCTCCTATGTGGTCTAATAGATCATATATAATATGTTCTAGTTAGCCATGATGACTATCTTGGAATTCCAAGATGGACATCATAGGCAATTATCAAAAGCTACTTAGATAATTTATACATGCGGATAATGTCTCCCGGTGTGTTGAAACACTGTCCACATGATAATATCCCTCGGTGTTGTGTTTCTACCCCAACAAAGATGCACCGTGTATGCAAAAATAACCTCACTGCCGGCTATGTGGTTGTTTGCCATTTTGAATGAGTCACTGTATTTTGCGAGCTGAACGGTGTTTATTCAGTTTTCCCCAGTACCGCTGGGCACTCAGTGAGGCTGGACACGCCCCAAATTCGTTTTCTTCCCCAGACCAAAACTTATCTTAAATTTTGGTACTGCCATCGAGATAGTTGTACCAGAGGTTTTGCTTGTATAAGAAATACTTTAAAACGGTGTATCTTTTTTCTGGAGGTAGGCCTTTCCATCGGTGACGCTGGAAACTCACTTAAAACGCTATTCCATAAGTTTGAACTTAAACATACCATATTTTCCTTGCATTTAGGTTTAGTCCCATATTTTTTTAAGAATTCCTTCCTTAGCTCTCTTCGAAGGGATCGTTTGTCAAATTACATATTAAAAACATTCATAAATGAATATGGTGGACCCTTATGAACCGCTGACGATGAACACGCAACACGTCGTTTTAAAAAAACAGTGTACCAAGAACTGGGTTCCTACCATAGAGTTATGCATATTGCTTAATGCGTGCCCCGAGACTACTCGTCAAAGCGGCTGTGTGGAAGTTGATCTATCGATATGACTTGACTTATGCTATGACGTGTTATCAAGTTCGTTAAGCGTGTCATATGCAATAATAACTCGGGCTATTCTGTTTACTTTTCCGTTTACTTTATTTACTTTATTCCGTTTACACGTATTACAACGAATTATGTAAGTAAATTGTGCTGAATAAAGATCGGCTTACTCAAAGGTTTTGACATTACAGCTGAAATATTCAGGGCGTGTCTACAACATATTATTACAACGATATCATAATGTTGCCACATTATGTTACATAAAGACGTTGTTGCGACGTTGGTAAAACGTTGTTAGTGACATGACCAAGCCACAACGTTTAGGGGAGACTGGAGCCAGATGTAACACTGATAAGTTGCAACAGACGTGCAACGTATAAGGCAAATTATTTAGCAAAGTAGCAGTACGTTCATCAATAGTCTTAAGCATGTCACGTGGATCAAGGAAAAACAATGAACATTTTGCTAGTCTGCCTGTTGAGGACTTGTGTGCTCGTGTGCACTTATCCTATGTTGTTATTCCTTTGGTAGTTTTAGGTTTGAGTATATGCACTAGCTGTTACGTAGCTCGTTAAGCGATGTTTTAAATATGTTTTAAGTACCACAAATTTTATGATGCGATGGTGCTGGAACGAGTTATGGCATTTCCCCGGACAAACTGTAAAATTGCGATCTGAAGCGAAAAATGTCACTCGGGGAGGCAAATTGTTGGAAAAATACCCATGTGAATCAGATGAGGATTAATAAGACTGTTGTAATTAACAGTATCATGTTCATTACAGTATGTGCACGGAATTCCTATAGGTGAAATGCCCATTACTTTTCATATAATTGTTTTAGATAGGGCCAGTTAAGCCTGAAAAGCTAGTAATTTATCCTATATTATTATTATTTATCCTATATTATCCTATATTATTATATAATGAAATAAACCAATTTAAAGTAATTAATTGCTTATACTAGAATGGTACATTTTGTCGCAATAATAAAACATATATTTTACAACTTGCTCCGTTGGTTATTACAACTTACCCCTCATCGGGGTAAATTGTATCACTTTAGGAGACTTCATAAAACGCACAATTTCGCAGATGTGCATTGCATTAAGCATTTAATTGTGGACTTGCCTTCTGCGAAAGATAATTGCGAATACGCCAAAATTAAAATAATTTCGATCTTTAACAATACGAATTAAAATCTTTAAATATGTTATTTTTGTCACAACAAGCCGCGATCTCACCGGCACAATATTGTGAAAATATTACGTGTTTTTTTCCTAGTTTCTATCGAATAATGCATTGGACAACTTGGTTATTTAAAAAGTTATGTTAATTCCATAGTTTATTACGGAATAAGTGACCAGCACACCTAGCCAATCGTGATGCAAGCATACGTTTCTGCAGAGTTGTGTCGCTGACAAAATAAAGTACACGGGGCTAACAACGCCCCGGCACGGACCAGTTTGTTTCCATTGCGCAGACCGAGAAACCTGCTATCAACTACGTGTAGCATTAGCTGTCAGGCATCTCTCCGGGTCAGCGTGACACCGATATTGACGCAAGCCCCACGATTGTCTGGACACGTGGCCACACTCATGTGATCATGATCAGTAGCTGGCCCAGGATCATATCCAGTCACGCGAAAGTCCTTCTTGCAGTCCGTCTGCGGTGCGTCACAGTTGGTCCCATATGTAAGCGGCCGGGTTGTCCCATTTATTGCCTAATTCATTATAAATATGATATGTTTATATAACATGATGTTCTGTCATAAACAGTAAGAATCGTAAGAAGAATATAGATACGCTTGAAAGAATGCAGAAGAGAGCAACTAAAATTATTCCACAATTGAGAGAACTTACTTATGAAGGAGGAAACAATGTGGTTTAACAACTCTATAGACAAGGCGGTCAAGAGGAGATCAACCGTTTATAAGATATTGAATGAGTATGAAAATAATATTTCTCACTCAATTCAGATAATAGAACTACAGAACATAAGTTAACATTACAAAAGGATCAGTGTAGATTGGATATCACGAAGTATTCGTTCTGACATAGGACAGCCAATGAATGGTACACATTATCTACATATTGTGTAACTGTTAGCAGCTTGAATATGTTTAACAACGAGGTAGACACATATCCCAGGAGGGCGGATTACACATAGATTAAACATGTTGGACTCTCAATAAGCCAATGGCGTCCACTTGCCATCTGGACCTTTGCCTTGGATGGCAATCTTGTTCAATCCAGCTAAATTTAATTAACCATGTGTATCGCAGCAATATAACGAGTTCTACTCAATGTTGGTTGCGAAGTGTGTAGACGTATGTACACGTGCGGTCGTTGTACAACATACTGCATAGGCATCATATCTGTTTGCGGGTATTTTGAGAGCTACCCCTATATCATTAAATGGAACATACTCGTTTTCTGCTGGTTATCATCCTACTGTTTCCAATGACGATCATAATCGTGGCGATTGCGATGTTGAAATGATTGTGATAACGGCGAAAAGAGTGAAGCTTGGACATCGAGACTCGCAGGCAACGATGTCGTTCGACTCGTGTGTAGAAGACGCCCACAAAGCGGTGTGTGCTTCTATAGTATGTAACTAATCAAATATATGCCAGTTAGAATTCATTGTAATTTCTTGTTTGAAAAACTAAAACTCGTGCTACTGTCAGAACTAGTCGTCCCAGAATTCCTTACGAAGTGTGCCGTGTCTGCCCATACTGTAGCATTACATGCGGAGAATAATCGGAACCCTTTGAATGCGATATATGTGCGTGATCCCACGAGGACTGCCAGGAGGCAATAAACACATTATATGCAGTACTAACCTGCGAAGAGAACAAATACCTTAGTTGGTTTTATATATCTTGCCAGATTGGAGCAAAGGCCGCCATATCCCAACTTAGTATAATCCTCGACAGTCAAGACAAATTAAAAAACATACATACCATGGAAACGAAGCAAATAGATTTACATAGCAAAATCTGCAATCTGGATAAAACAGTCATCGAAAACCAGTCATCACATGACATAGCAGAAGCAACCCATGTACAGCCAGTTATTAACATGGTTGTATATAATGTGCCAGAGGGCAAATCACTGAGTGAAAACAGTGGGCCAATAACAGCTGAAAGTACAGAGGATAAGGAACGTAAAGTACTCGAGAAATTGCGAGATTGCTACATGGTGCAGCATTAACAGAACCCGCTGTTAGGCAGAGGTACACATGAACAATCACTCCTAGACCGGGTTCTCACGAGTGAAGACACAATTATGTAATTGATTGAGACAGCCACGACACTAGGACGAACTGACCATTCTATCATCCATGTGGTTCTATATATATATATATATATATATATATATATATATATATATATATATATATATATATATATATATATATATATATATATATATATATATATATATATATATATATTACTAAATATTGACTCCGAAGCAGATTGTATCAATCACCAGGGCGATGTGCAATCCAAATGGAATATTTTACATTTACGTTTATATATGCACATGAACAATTTATTCCAAAGAAGGTGATATCGGAAAGAGCTATCAAATAGCCAGAATCATATGATACCAAAACAGCGGAAAAACAGATACCGAAAGAAATATCTACAAACTAAAGATACCCAAACGTATAAGCAATTTTGCAGACTTCGAAATCAAGTCAGGAGACTGAGAGAAAAGGAGATTAGCTTCTGATCGTCTCAGAATAAACAATTCCTATTCACCCTAGCAGGAGGTAATAAATGGTATACCCCAGTGATTGGCCCTCTGCTTTTCATGATTTTCAATTACTTGCCTGAAGCCCTAGATAACTCAGACATCTACCTGTTTGCCGACTCTATAAAACTACAAGAAAACCGTACCGTTGCCCAGCAGTGGACATATTCACCACTCTTGAAATTCAACCCAAGTAAATGCAGCCACACGATAATTGGAAAATCACATATAAAATGACGGATACACAAAGGGACGTGATCAGACCTGTCAATAGACATACATGAACGAGCTGGCACAAGAGGAATTAAAACGTATATAACCAATAGATGACCTGTAAGAATCTGTTAGAATATTATCTACCAACTTGACGAACATTTTCATGAACACATTTTGATACTCATAAATTTTTCAGTGATTGCTTTTCTTTCCTTATTTCCTTATTTCGATGATACTTCTCCTGGCGGAAACAATTTCTATCTATCACATGGTTCGTTGAACAACTTGGCTAATTAAATACGTCAGGTGATTCGGGATATATCGATTCGCATTGCAATGCATGCTTGTGCGCACACTGATGTGCATTGCAGCAATATATTAAATTCTTCTAGCCACTAGCTGCGTATGTAGACGTATTTGGAAGTGCGGTCCTGGTCTCTCAGGTTTCAATGAGATCACCGCCGTTTCTGATATTGTTGTTCCACACTGAACATACCACGAATGTTTCTCGCATGATCCAGAACATCGTGTTGTCCGCTGAATTGATGAGCTTCTAATGAACATCTCTCGATGAAGAAAGTAGCGCCTTTACGTCGAGACTCGCAAGCAACAATGTCGCCGATTCAAGCATGACAGGTATCAACAATGAGGTGTAACATTGTAGTAAGCTGTACGTTTGGACTTTAATGCAAACATATTATAAACGCTGACAGAGTGCAGTTGCAAGTGATAACAAACTCGTTCTTCATTCAGCAAGGACTGTCCGACATATGCTAGTTCAGATGTAATATGCTGCAAGTTTGGAAACATTAATTAGATTCATACGAGTGATAATCTTGCCTGCGAATACGAACACATACTTTGGTCAAGTAGAGGAAGAGTGAAGCTTTACTGTCGTCGACTGATTAAGACGATATCAACATAAATATGAACTGTGACATTCGCTGGTTGTCAGAGAAGTTGTTGTGCTGGTAATCGGTCAAAATGGACTCTTTCAACACGCCAAGTTTACAGAACCAACGTTTGAATGACAGTATCCAACACCAAACATCGGTTGACTTCTCCAACAATTCTATTTTGCAATATGATAACATGAATTCCGGCAACTTCACCACAATCGACGAGCCAATTCCAAGTTTTGCCTCCTTTCTTACGTGTGTTGTGGGAATGCCCGGAAATTTGCTCGTGATCGCCGTATATGCCTGGAAAATGACGACATCTACCAGAGTGTATATGTTTGCGTTGGCCGTCGCTGATTTGATAGTTTGTATTTCCGGAATCGTCCTGGATACACTGAAGTTTGACTACATCAGCCTAGAAGTCAGTATGTTCAGTATGCACACGGCCCTCACGTTCTCCGGCTGGGTTTTGGCGTTCGTATCCATCGAACGCCTGTTGGCGGTGCGGCGTCCTCACACGTTCAGTCTGAGTTCACTACGGGCGAAGCGGGCGCTGATGGGCATCGCTGTGGCGGCCGTTGTGTGTACAACGGTGGAGACAGTGGCAAGTGTCAAACAATACGGACTATTGTTGCTTGTTGTTCCCGCGGTTGTCACAGTAACAAGTGTTGTGGTTATGATCATTTGTTATTCATTGATGGCAATAACGATGCTGATGAACGTACGTTATTCTAATAGAAATGTTAGGGTTTCAAGTAGTACACCTGCCCCGGGACCTCCAACGGTTCCTACAGTCACCTATTTAATCCCAAATGGCAAAGCAAGGGTTGATGTCACTTCGAGTACAAATAATGAATTGTCACGTATACCAAAGACAACTGCAAAGCAGGCTAATACTTACAAAAGTGTGTCAGTATTATTTATCAATACAGTAGTATTTTTAGCATGTTTGTTGCCACTTTGGTTGTATATCGTCGGGCTACATGTCTCGCCAGTTGTACGTCGCATGTATATTCTTAATTCCGTCGTCAATCCGTTCATCTACAGCGTTGTGAGCCGCATGTTTCGCGACGACGTGCGACAGTTCTACGGACAGATACGCTCCAGGTTGGCATCATGTAATTGCTAAAAATATGTGTTTACTAAGAGAAATGGCAAATGCAAGCGGAGATGCAACGATGTGTGTTAGTTTCATATACATCGTGATGCATTGAAATATGTTTATAAATTATGATGATATGGTTGTGTTACGTACAATATTGTTAGTTAATATGTATAGATATTTAACGTA
The DNA here is from genome assembly GCA_033239005.1 of Lamellibrachia satsuma. Classification (NCBI taxonomy): domain Eukaryota; kingdom Metazoa; phylum Annelida; class Polychaeta; order Sabellida; family Siboglinidae; genus Lamellibrachia; species Lamellibrachia satsuma. Next base: position 1,207,202 of record BSQZ01000026.1, read on the forward strand.
GAAAAACCAGTGTACCACGAACTGTTTATCCTACCATAGAATGATGTCTAGTTAGCGGCTGTTTGGAGATTTATATATATATATATATATATATATATATATATATATATATATATATATATATATATATATATATATATATATATATATATGGCCAAACCAATACTAAAATGGGGGATTGAGGCTAATTGTAACAAGGATAATTTGAAACAGACGTATTACTTCGCAAGGAAACAGTATATTCACCAATAGCTTGAAACATGTGTGGCATAATTTACATGATTCTGTTCATTAAAGTGTTTGCACGGTGTTCCAATAGAGATTTTCCCACTGTTTAGCAAAAATTGCCCTGCTGGTTGGAACAACTAGATCCGCTGGTTGGTACAACTTGCCCCGATTGTTGGAACAACATGCCCCGCTGGTTGGTATAACTTGCCCCGCTGGTGGGAACAACGTGCCCCGCTGGTTGGTACAACTTGCCCCGCTGGTTCGTACAAACTGCTCCGCTGGTTGGTACAACCTGCCCCGCTTGTTGGTTAAACTTGCCCCGCTGGTTGGTGCTACTTGCCCCAATGGTTGGTGCAACTTGCACCGCTTGTTGGTACAACTTGCCCCCCTGGTTGGTACAACTTGCCCCGCATCAGGGTAACTTGTTACACTTTAGGATACATCATAACATGTATTATTGCGCAAATATGTTTTGCATTAAGAATTTATTGATGAGCTCTCTGGCATTAAAAGTTTCAATATATTTCAAATTGCCCAGATCCAGAGGTAGTTATATCCATACTAAAACAAAAATTCTACTCCTGACTTGAGAAGCAGGATGTCATGCAACTCAAGATGTAGAGTTAGTATTCTACAATCAGCACATTGTTAGTCGACTATCTTATAATTGTGGTAAGTTTTGTCTCTGGTCATCACGGGTTGTTCCTCCTTAATGTACAGGTTATCGCGTATTCGGCGGTTGTTGTCAAGTGCCGCTCGTGCAGATGTCCTGCGCTATTGCTTGGGTTTCTCATACAACTTGTTATTGCAGCTTCGGTGTGTGCAATGTCGCTGGATGTGGCGCATTTCAAATGGTACAGACTATGAGAGTGGCAGTTGTCCCACTACATCATGTGGTTTTGTTTTGCCATGTATTACACCTGCTATATGGAATTCAATGCGTGACGACATTCTAGTAGCTGTGGTAGATGCACTGTGTTGAATGCTGTTATCATTTCGATTAAACACATATATTTTTTCTGCACTTTTAGAACACTTTATACCAGCTGCACCGACATGTATGAGAACACATAATAAAGAGAAATGAGCTATATACCTATGTCTTAGATGCTGTTATTAAACCATTCAGACGATTTCTGAACATACTGAATGTGCATGTTGGGTAAAACATTGGGACGGTCTTGGCCGACATGACTGTGGACCGACCTGCCCCACATATACTATGTGCATCTTAACAGGTGTATTCAAAAGCACAACATAATATTGCCAAATGTGTATTTTTTGCCTGTCAACTCTGAATAATAATATTATAATGTCACGAATTACGTTAATGATTCACAGCGTTATATTGTGAGTTGCACCATATTATTGACGAAATGTTAGATCCGTGTATATAACAGCGCATAAAAACATTGATTTAATTACGTCTGTCTCCGGTCTCGTGTCTCATTTCTCGTGGGCTGAAATTATGGTGATTTTTTTGGCGCGGAATGTCATTGCTATTGGCATTTCAAGTACTAAACCTTGACTGGGCAGTGAAAGGAGACATAGGCTCTTGCTGTTTCTCCGTGCAACGCTAGGCAGCTGGGATAGTCTTTAATATAAAGTAGTTTTTCAATACGTCCGTTTGTATATCTGTCTGAACATATGTATGTCTGTCTGTATGTATGTATGCTTTTTTTTATTTTCTGTTTGTTTATATGTTTGTTTGTCTATCTGTATGTATGTATGTATGTATGTATGTATGTATGTATGTATGTATGTACGTTTGTACGTCTGTCTGCCTGTTCCCTCATATATAGATACCGCGTTTTATGTAGATACATTTAGTCAGTTACAAATAATAATATGGTTGTTTTACTTTCCGTACTGTTAGTTGCTATTTTGCTATATTGCATGCTTATAAAAACAGTGTATCACGGACTAGTTGTTTTACCAGAGCGTTATGTCTCTTGTTTAATGTGTGCCCCAAGACAACTCGTCAAACCGCATGTGTGCAGGTTGATATACGGATATGACTTGATTTATGTTATGCAATAGTAACTCGGGCTATTCCGTGTGCTTGTTTTACAAAGAATTATGTTTAAGAAAACTGTGCTGATTAAAGATCGGCTTAACAAAAAGTTTTGGTATTAGAGCTAAAATGCACAATGCATATCCACAGCATAATGTCATAACGTTGTGACATTATGTTTGTTTAATGACGTTGCTGCGACGTTCATACAACGTTATTTGTGGCAGGACCAAACCACCTCTTTTAGGGGAGACAGACCACGGGTAATTTGTAACAGACGAACAGGTAGCAGTACGTTCATTAATAGTTCTAAGCATTTCACATGTGACATAACATGGATCCGTAAACGGCGCCATAAAGGAAAAACGGTAGTTCGTTATAATTTCGCTAGTCTACCCGTTGAGGGTTTTTGTGCACGTGTGCAATTATCCTATGTTGTTATTCCTTTGGCAGTTTTAGTCATACTTACTATATCCACTAGCTGTTGTGAATGAGATGGTGCTGGAGCAGGTTATAACATTTCCCCGGACAAATTGTAACATTGCGATCTCAAGCGAGAAATGTCACTCGAAGAGGCAAAGTGTTCGCACGGTGTTCCAATAGTTGATCTGCCCAATACTTTTGCTATCATTATTTCAGATTGGGCGAATTAAGCCCCATAAGCTAGTCGTGTATCGTAGAAATGTAATAAAAGTATGTATAGCCATTAGTTCCTTATACCAAAATGCTACGTTTTGCTGCAACGATGAAACATAAATGTTACAACTAACTCCGTTGGCTGTTACAACTAGCACCTCAGCGGGGTAAATTGTACCACTTGAGGAGACCTCATTAAACGCACATTTGCGCAAATATGGATTCTATTACGCATTTATTTATGCTCTTGCCTTCTGCAAGAGATATTTGCGAATACGCCTGCATTAAAATAATTTCCATCAAGTACAAATACGAATTACAACCCTGAAATATAACTAGCCCCGGTTTCCCCTACATAATGTTGCGAAAATATTACGTGCTTTTCTGTCCTGATTCGATGGGAATTTAAGGCGTCTTGGTTCCTGACGCAATCATTTGTTACCACACTTGTTAAAGCAGTGTTTTATATATGTGCATTGTTTATGACGGAACAACTGACCAACACACAGCAGATATTGAGATGCAGGCATATGTTTCTGCGGATTAGTGACATGACCAAATAAGGCATACGGGGTTAACAACGCCCCGGCACGGACCCGTTTGTCTCCATAGCGCAGACTGAGATACACGTCCGCCCACCTGCTAACCAATGTATGTAGCATTCACGTCACCATGATCAATACCAGACCCAGGATCATATTCGGTCACGCAAACATCCCTCTCGCAGTACGTCTGCGGGGTGTCACAGTTGGCCCCAGAGAGATACGGCCGGGTTGTCACCTTTATTGCCAAATCATTGTATATATATATATATATATATATATATATATATATATATATATATATATATATATATATATATATATATATATATATATATATATATATATATATATATATATAATGATTTGGCAATAAAGGTGACAATATATATGTTTTTTTTTCAATTTATCATCAAACAGCGAACTAAACGTTTCAATGTTAATACAATTAGAGCAACAGGAACGAAAAAAATAACTTTGTATTTAATGATGATTACTCCATTATACAAAATGACTATCCTCATTAAAAAGACACCCCCAAAAATTCTTATATTTTCTATTCCGCTCTAATGTTTACCTACTAAATGATATCCTAGTAACGGGTTGCTAGGGCTATTGACATGACCTATAGAAGATGTGTGGTGACATTAGCGATGTCCACATTTATTCAAAGGGACACGCTTTTCGTGGTAAAACTGCTGTTTTTGTTATCAATGAACTGTATTTCAAAGTGTCACCTAATAATAATGTGTCTGTTAATTATCCTATGGTATTGTGTATTTAATAGGGATGATATGGTACTACTACAGTATCCCATTTGCATGTATAATTGTGTTTACATTTATTTATTTATTTATTAAACTAAACACAGTTTGTCATATCGACTTGATTAACTGAACATAACCGTCAGCACCAATTTGTCTGTAGACCTGTCGCACATGTTCGCGAAACATGCCGCTCACAATCCTATAGAACAATGGATTGACCATGAAAATAAAGATATCGCATCATCGGAATAATTTGTTCTGTCTATTTATCGTGCATAATTACATAACGTTTGGCAAGCTACGAATTCTGTTTTATTTTTAAACACGCATCCATAGTTGCAACACAAGTAATGACTAGACTTGTAGTTTACGGCAAGTACAAGATGATTTGTCAGGGAACACAAGCGTAAAATAATAAAAAAAGAAAATGGTTATTGTCTTAACAGAATAAAAGCAGCATTGTGTCGACATAGAAATATAATATGAAACAAATATGTTAATTTCAAGGATTATCATAATCTTCTGAACAGTGTTACCTAGCTCGGAACGCAGACATATTAACGGTTTGTGTAAGATGTTTTTAATGTTTCCCAGATCTGCAGCACTAAATAATTTGCCCCTTATGTGTATTGTATCTTCGTGAAAAAATACTTTGCTGACAAAATGCCAGTTGAATGCCTGTCCGAAACGAGTCTCATACAGTGGCGTATTTAGTGGGAGGGCATCGGGCCATACCCAATGGCTCAATTTGTTTATTTGTTTCGTATGTAACATACTCCACTACTACATGGTAGAATTGTAAACTAATGCTTAGCTGTCTGTCTGTGTCTGCCTATGCTTGCATGTCTGCCTGTACGTCTGAATGTCTGTATGTATGTCTGACTGTTTCTGTCTGTTTGTCTGTCCGTCTGTCTTTATGTATGTCTGTCTGTCGAACCAAAGCGTTCCAATTGACTTGGATTTACCAGAGCTCGTGGCAAAATATGTTATGTACACATGACCTTTACCAACTCGGGCTTTGTAATTTCTGTTTTCAGTCTTGAAGCGTTGACTGACTGCATATATATATTTGTACATAATTACACGATTTAGTTTTAGTATATATATATATATATATATATATATATATATATATATATATATATATATATATATATATATATATATATATATATATATATATATATATATATATAGTGCAACACGCTTATAACGAACACATTCTATGAGTGTTGTACAAGAAGAAGTACTGTAGTTACCGTGGCTCCATCCCGCCACAGTTCGTGTTTTAGTGTGCTTGGACGCGGCGTGCTCGCCATGTGTTTAGGTCAAATTTCGTTATTTTTTCACAGACGGTGGACTGCGATGTTATACTATAAGTACACTTAATAGTAACATTTGTAACTGTTTTATGTGTCATCTAAATAAATGTTACACAACAAAATATCTTTGCGTTTAATAGACACCTGGCGAATAGTTTGAAATTGTCACATTCAACACTGCCACCTAGCGGGTAAACGAGCACACGCATATAACGAATTCACGGATATAACGAACTCGTTAGCTACCCACAAAGTAGTTCGATATAAGCGTGTTGCATATATATATATATATATATATATATATATATATATATATATATACCTAATTAATTCGATGTTTTCGCTAGTCTCATTTCGAATTCAAATTACGAAAAATAAAACCTATCTATTATCCATTATAACATGCTACCTCGTTTATGCAACTTTTGTATGTATTTTTTTGTGAAACCATCAGGCAAACTATTAAATTACTTAAGGTTTGGCCAATAATTAAGTGAAGTGATAATGGAAACGCTGAAAACATGCACGCACGCATACACAATAACTCTTTGAAGCTAAACGGAAGTCACTGGCGGCTAGACGAAAGACACAGAACGGAACCAAAGACGCAGCGATGAAGACAAAAGGAGACGCGTTAGCGCCAACAGTGTATGTCATATTCGGCGAGCTTTTCATGAACTGTAGACCACGGGAGGTGTGGGCACAGTGTCAGTTGTACAATGACTGCACGCCCGGAATTTAACCTGAAAGGAGTGCGTTTGTCAAAATTGTTCAGAATTGTCCACATCTGGCAATCTACAATATATATATATATACATATACATATATATACATATATATATATATATATATATACACACACACACACACACACACACACACACACACACACACACACACACACACACACACACACACACACACACACACACACACACACACACACACACACACACACACACACACACACACACACACACACACACACACACACACACACACACACACACACACACACACATTATATATTTATCGTAATTTTAACAAGCACTCACCAACCTTAGTATGGTCTGTTTTAATGCTGTCTTGTAGCCGTTCTGTTGCATCAATGTGTGGGACACACACGGACGGACGCTCGCACGCACGCACGCACGCACGCACGCACGCACGCACGCACGCACGCAAGCATACTATTGCTATTCCCTTTTTCACAATATTGCTCTGACGGACATTATGCAACTTCAACGTGTGCAACTTCTCCTTCTTTTTCTAACTCAGCGCCACTACATCAATCTACATATTGTCTCACTGTCTGATATTGCATTTTTAAAAAAAGATTTTCACAATTACCTATCAATCACTTTCATCCAGTTCTGTCGCAGAGAAAACTCAATCTGCAAATGTGTGTCTTGCACAATTCGATTACATTCGGCGTATTTTCTTGCACACGTGGTTTGATCAGCCCTCAATAGTCACAACAAGTAAACATTTAAGAAATAATGCTCAGTAGTCAAACAACAACTAATGCACACAGTTGTATGCTCTTGTAGTCTAGCATATTCATGTCTGAGCAATATGTAATAAACCTTACAAAAACGAAGCATAGTGCAGTGCCCTTGACATGGCAGTGAGAGTTTTACAAAAGAATTATAATTGAAAGGCAATAGTTTCTCTTTTAACAATGCACTTCTAGTTCACGATAAATTCCATGTTATAAATAGTACAACCCCTGTGGCAGTGTATTAGTTAATTGCCTTGAACAATTCAATTATATTGGGCACCTTCTCATCCACATGTGGCTTGACCAGCCCCGGTTAGTCACATGGCTCTCTCTGGCCAGGGCTAGTCAGTTTCCACTGTCCCCGCCATCTGGTGGCCAAAGCGTCAACTATTCTATTTTCATCTTAAAGCTGTTACTGCCTCTTGGATACACCTGTTGTACAAGCAACCAGCATATTTACTTTCGATGCTCTCTCCTGCAAGACAGCCCTGATAGTTTCGATCATCTACTTCTAATCCATTTTTCGTTCTCACTGTTCTCAAATGTTGGAACTACAGCTTTCTCGGTTGCCAGTCTAACTTGTTGGAACTTGCTCCCAATTAACGTTAAATCGGCAGGAATTATATATATATACATTTCGTCGTCAATTAAAAAATACCTGTTTAAACTCACTTATTCTCCATAGCTCCTCAGCGTATCAATCCAACTATTTACGAGTGGTATTTTGTATCGATAAATAACTGCATAACACTTTTGTTTTGGTGCACAGGGTCGCTGAACTTGGGTTTCCGCGAGGAATTTAGCTCAATAGAAGTGTCTTGATTGTATAGTATTTCATTGTATTGCAATACATATTTTAAAACGGTGTCGTTATAACCAATGTGTTTTTCTTTGTGGCTAGAATTACATGACTTATATAGGTATAATGGCATCAGAGTTACATTATTGAGATGGTCTTTCAGTGGGGATCCTCCTACAGGAAACGCAATCGACCAACGACAAAAATTATACATTCGTTTCAACATCGTAGCCGCATCCCATCACCAAAAACCCGGCATTGTTTTTAGGCTATTCGGTAGACTTGTATTTATTTAGTTGCGTACTTCACCAAATGCTGTTGTTATACAAAAAGGAACTTTGGTCTACCTCGAATTGGTTGTCCTTTTCTAAAGTAATGTGTCTTGCCTATGTGTGTGCCCAATTCGTCAAGGTACCTTTGGTGACTTTGACATGCCGAAATGACATGCCTTATGATATTACGAATTATTATTAATATTCGTGATGCCCGTCATATACAATATTAGTTATTGTTATTCCGTGTGCTTGTATTGATGTAATACAGCGAATGTTGTACTGAATAAAACCGGACTCACTGCTACATCTGTTGCGCTATGGCTGACTGTGTACAGTTCGATAACGATACTCGACGATATGAACATAGCCAATTCTAGTAAGTACGCCCACATATGCGAGAAGGCATTATACAGACAGGCGATCAAGGAAATATAAAGTTGAGATCGACTTCTTGCGACTGATCTGATTATTACTTAAATAACACTACAATATGTGCAGCCAAGTAATGTCGTGATAAACCAGAAATGTGTTTAAATGCACTATAAGATAGCAATTTGTATTTAGTATATTTTTATTAGTCACCCATGAGATGACAATGTGACGGGACATCCTGCAGAATACGTAAATAGTTCAGTGTATGGGAACCGTTGTAGATTGTTCGCCCTATATGTAGTGTGTCCATTTTATCGTTGTCTCTTCTTATTAGTAATTAAATGTTTATTATAGGTCAATATGTAGTAGTAAGTATTTCTAAGAGTAGCTTTGTGCAACAGTCTTAAGCATTTAATTGAACTGTTGAAACAAAACTGGAGACGGTGGTAAAACGGAAACGTGTTTATCCGACAGTCAATTGTCCAACGTGCAGTTACTTTCTGAATTACGCACGAAGATCAATTAAAACCAATTCTGATCGCTGCTCGGAAATGTATTTATTCGACGTGCAATTATTCGACGTGGAATTACTTTCTGAATCGCGTTGGATAATTATTTGCGGCTAGACCTACTCAATGGTCATTAGTTGTTCAGGATGTCTTTGTCAAGAGAGAGCAGTGGACGGACAGTTGCCTGCTTAATCGACGTTTTTATGACTTGAGTGCTTCATGTAGAAATAAATTCATTCTCAAAATTTGATGTACTTTAAAATAAAAACAGTCCAACAAATTCAAAGCAGTGTCAGTAGTACTTCAGAGATATGTGTATATTCAGTTAATCAAGGCGATATTACAAACTGTGTTTAGTTTAAAACATAAAGTATACTTAGACATATAAATGTGATACTGTAATAGTAGTAAGAGAGAAGAGTATTATTAGGTGACACTTTGACATACAGTTCATTGATAACAAAAACAGTAGTTTTACCACGAAAAGTGTGTTCCTTTGAATAAATGTGGAAATCGCTGGTGTCTCTACGCGTGCCCTAATCAGTGTTATCTCACGATAAGTAGTGTACTTGTATTGGCTTTAAACTAATGAAACACCAAGGTGTCTATATGGAATATGTGTACTGTTATAAATGAGAGGTAATTCACAAACTGGAATACCCGACATGATATAGTTATTCGTATACGATATTCATAAGTTTGTTAGTGTAGCATTAGAGGGATACGCAATGCAACATAATTAAGCAACGAGGGCGTACAACACATTATCGTCCGATAAGATAGTTATTATAATCTTAACTAACTTTTCAACACAATATGCGCAACAAAACCATAATTTATTAGTGATTCACAATATTTCGGGTGTAGTATCGGCGTTCATATACACACCTTCTCTGGATCACGCAACCCGTTACTAGGATATAATTTAATATGTAGACATGATTGAGTCGATGCATTATACCTGATGCAACAAAGAATTAAAAAATTAGAGCGGAATAGAAAATATTTTTTTTTGGGGGGGGTGTCTCTTTAGTGAGGATTTTATTTTGTATAATAGAATAATCACCATTAAATACAAAGTTACTTTTCTTCGTTCCTATTGCTCTAATAGTATTAACATTGAAACGTTTAGCTCACTGTTTGATGACAAATTGAACAAAACGGTTCAACGTTGGACAACTTGCTTCATGATATTGTAGTTTAGTTTTTATTTTTAAATAAAGTGGAACAGAGAAACGCGTCTAAAGCAGTATGTTTTGCAGATGTCCCTTAACAAATAATTTGATATATATTCGCGCCCTTGTAGTATAAATACATGAAACTTGAATTTATCCTTATGGTTATATGATTGGTCATTTACTGTGATTTTTTAATATTGTTATTTATGTATATTTATTATTATAATGATATCCTACATAGTCAAATGTATTTTACAGTATTGCTAACTAATAAAATTGAATGTGCATTAGATTACATAACATATTATATATTGAATTAGAATGTTTAGACCAACTACATTGTTCATCTGAAGGATCAACTAAATTGCGGTAAGAAAGAAATTAGTCTTTAGTGGACATTTCAAATTGCCAAGAGTGTCCGAGATCTCAATGTGGTTAGGTAAAGTGTTCCAAGATGTGGTTCATCAAGCAATCACTTATTGTTAATAGAGGTTTTCCGAATCATGTTTAGCTAATACAATGTGTCGGCTGTCACTGGATACATAAGACTTTGTTAATGAACTTGCCATGTGCATATCAGCAATGTGTGTTCAATTATTCTTAATGTCTGCCCCGTAGGAAGACTTGAAAGTGTCGTCGTTGTACAAGAAACTGCAAAGACATCACCACCGTTTATTATTACCAATACATTTAACTCATTTTTCACAATATAGGTGTAATGCTTTCCTCTCAAATAACTGGAGATAAATCTTACAAAGACTATTTGAATAAGCCATGTTTACATACTTTACATTTGAAGCCAATAGAACAAAGTTTAACTCGCAATGTAATAGATAATATCCAGTAAAACATTTGTTGGTTCGATGTGTCACCCGAAGTATTTAATTACCGAAATGTTTCAACGAATGACTTGAAAGATAAAAACTGATTCCGTGAGGAAACAAGATGCCTGTTTAACAAGTTTCATCGAAATGAGGAATGCAAAGCAATTGCTGAAAAAGTAGTGATTATCAGTATGTATTCGTGATAATGTTCATCAAGTTGGTAGATAATATCCTTACAGGTTCTTACATGTCATCTTCTGGCTATACAGGCATTGATGCCTTTTGTCAGCTCTTTCATTTATGGCTACTTTCAGATTTGGATATGCGAATGCGTGTGTGTGTGTGTGTGTGTGTGTGTGTGTGTGTGTGTGTGTGTGTGTGTGTGTGTGTGTGTGTGTGTGTGTGTGTGTGTGTGTGTGTGTGTGTGTGTGTGTGTGTGTGTGTGTGTGTGTGTGTGTGTGTGTGTGTGTGTGTGTGTGTGTGTGTGTGTGTGTGTGTGTGTGTGTGTGTGTGTGTGTGTGTGTGTGCATAATAAGTAATAAGGTTTACTGACTGCAACTGAGATCCATATTGATGATGGACTGGTCACCTATTTCTAGTGTAGATGGAGGCTGTCTCAATAATAGGAACGATTGTGCCTTCACCGGTGAGGACAAGGTCCAGGATTCATCGTTCATGTGTTCCTCTGCCTTTAGCTGGTTCTGTTATATGTGCACCAAGTAACACTATCGCAGTTTCTTATTTAACTTAAATTCCTTATCGTCAGTACTTGCAGTTGTCAGTACTGGTGCCCTCTGGCACATTATATGAAACGTTTTTCATTCTGATCATTATGTCATTTATTTGGGTGCACACTGTGGAGACAACGTCTTCCTTGTTAATGACTGGCTGTATCTGGGTTGCGTCTGCTACGTCTTTTTATGACTGGGATTCCATAACAGTTTAGTCTGGATTGATGACTCGGCTTTGTAGATCTACTTGATTGATTTCAAAAGCGTTTATTTTTTGTTTATCTTGACGGTCGTAGATGATCATAATGTGTTACGTGATGGTTGTTGCTACCCTCTGGTAAGAAGTATAAAACCAATTAATTTGTTTGTTCGCTTCGCAGGTTAGCACTGCATATATTGCAACTAACACGTTCTGGCAGTCCATATTAAATAATCCCTTACATATATCTCACTCAATGGCGTCGGATTCCTCCCTTAATTCATTGCAACAGTAGACACATTTTCCGTAACCTGATTTGTTTCCGATATTTGTTCTCTTGTCTATTTTTGTTGCTTCCTGGAATATTTTTTGTTTGAGTTGTGTTATTTCCAGACGAACTTCCTCTTTATGATATTGTTCAAGTTGCTCTGGTACCGGTGATGATGTACCTACACTCGCCATTCTTATACAATCCAATCATGCAGTAACCACAACTACAACAACAACTACTACTACTATTACTAATAATAATATTACAACTACAACCACTAGTACAACGATAAATTACATTGAATTCTAACTGATACATATTTGATTATTTTCATACTATACAGGCACACACGGCTTTGACGACAACTTCTACATACGAGTCGAACGACATTGTTGCCTGCTAGTCTCGATGGCCAAGCTTCACTCTCGTCGCCGTTATCACATTCGTTTCAATCTCGCAATCAGCACGAGTATGGTCGTCAATGTAAACAGTCGGATGATGACGAGCAGAAACGAGTATGTTCCATTTAGTGATATAGGGGTAGCTCCCATAGCACCAGCAAACAGTTATGATGCCCAGGCAGTATGTTGTACAAAGACCGCACTTGCAAGTACATCTACACACGCCGCGACCAACATTGAGTAGAACTGAATATATTGCTGCAATTGACATGGTTAATTAACTTTAACAAGATTGAACGAGATTGCCATCCAAGGGAAAGGCATAGATGAAAAGTGGACAATGGCACCATTGGCTTGTCGAGAGTCCAACAATTTAATTTTTTTTATTTATTTAAGGATTGTGTTTCGTATTTTTACTCGATGGAAACTATTTTAATGCCGGCGTATTCGCAAATATCTCTTGCAGAAGTTAAGGGCACAAATAAATGCTTAATACAATATTGCACAATTGTGCTTTTAATGATGTCTCCTCACGTAATACAATTTACCCCGCTGAGGGGCTAGTTGTAACAGCCAACGGGGCAAGTTTGATACTATCTGCAATAATGATATCGGAAGTAATGGGCAGATCAACTACTGGAACACCGAGCAAACACTTTACCTCCTCGAGTGACATTTTCCGCTTGTGATCGCAATGCTACAATGTGTCCAGGGAAATGTAACAACCTGCTCCAGCACCATCTCATTCACAACACTTGCGCTACCTAAAATATATTTAAAACACTGTTCAAAAGCCTACGCAACAGCTAGTGGATATAGTGAATGTGACTAAAACTGCCAAAGCAATAACAACATAGGATAAGTGCACATATGCACACACACCGTCAACATGTAGACTAGCGAAATTATAACGAACTACCGTTTTTACTTTAAAATGGCGCTGTTTACGGATCCATGTGATATCACACGTGAAATGCTTAAAACTATTGATTAACATACTGCTACCTGTTCCTCTGTTACAAATTACCCGTGCTACAACTACCTTCTGTCTCATCTAAAATAGTTCGTTTGGGCATGCCACAAATAACGTTGTATAAACATCGCAGCAACGTCATTATGCAACATAATGTCACAACGTTATGACATTATGCTGTGGACATGCATTGTACATTTCAACTGCCATACCAAAACCTTTTGGTAAGCCGACCTTTAATCAGCACAATTTACTTCAACATAATTCTTTGTAATGCAAGTACACGGAATAAAACGAGTTACTATTGCATATGACACGCGTAATATACATAGCATAAATCAAACCATATCGTTATATCAACCTCCACACAGACGGTTTGACGAGTTGTCTTGGGGCACACATTAAACAAGAGACATATCTCTCTGGTAGAACAAATAGTCCATGATACACTGTTTTTTATAAGCATGTAATATAATAAAATAGCAACTAACAGTACGAAAAGTAAAACAACCACATTACTATTTGTAACTGTCTAAATAAAACTATGTACATAAAACGCGATATATATATATATGAGGGAACAGACAGATAGACGTGCAAACGTACATACATACATACATACATACATACATACATATATATGAGACAGGCAGACATACAAACATATAGACATACAGACAATAAACAAAGAGCATACTGACGTACATACAGGCAGACAGACATACAAACGGACATACTAAAAAAAACTACTTTATATTAAAAACTATCCAAGTTGCGTAGCGTTGCACGGGAGAAAAGACAAGAGCTTATGTCTCCCTGCACTACCCAGTCAAAGTTTGATACTTGCAATACCAGTGACAATGACATATCCGCGCCGCAAAAATCACCTTCATTTCAGCCCACGAGAAATGAGACACAAGACCGGAGACAGACGTAATTAAATCAATGTTTTTATGCGCTGTTATATGCACGGATCTAATATTTCGTCAGATACACGTAGTATATGTGGGGTAAGACCGTCCACAATCATGTCGGCCAAGACTATCCCAATGTCTTACCCAACAGTATGTTCAGAAATCGTCTGAATGGTTTAATATCGGCATATAAGACATATGTGTATAGCTCATTTATCTTTATTAAGCTTTCTCATACATGTCCTTGCAGCTGGTATAAAGGTCTAAATTTGCAGACAAAAATATGGATTTAATCAAAATGATAACAATATTTAACACAGTGCACCCACCAGAGCTACTAAAATGTCCTCACGTATAGAATTCCATACAAAACAAAACTACATGATGGAGTGGGACAACTGCCACTCTCACAGTCTGTAGCATTTGAAATGCGCCACATCCAGCGACATTGCACACACAGGCGCTGCAATAACAAGTTGTATAAGAAACCCAAGCAATAGCACAGGACAACTGCATGAGCGGCACTTGACAAGGCCCGCCGAATACGCGATGACCTCTACATTAAGGAGGAACAAAACATGATGAACCGGGACAGTACTTACCGCAATCATAGTCGACTAACAATGTGCTGATTGCAGAATATTAACTCGTTGGATGACATCATGCTTGTCAAGGCTGGATTATAATTTTTTTAGTTTAGTATGGATATATCTACCTCTGGATCTGAACAAGTTTAAATCGATTGAATCTTTTAATGCCAGCGAGCAAATCAATAATTGCTTAATGCAAGGCATATTTGCGCAATAATGCATTTTACGATATATCCTAAAGTGTTACAAGTTACCCTTTTGCGGGGCAAGGTGTGCCAACCAGCAGGGCAAGCTGTACCAACCTGCGGTGCAAGTTGCACCAACCATCGGGGCAAGTTGCACCAGCCAACCAACAGGGCAAATTGTACCAACCATCGGGGCAAGTTGCACCAATCAGCGGGGCACGTTGTACCAACCATCGGGGCAAGTTGTGCCAATCAACGGGGCACGTTGTACCAACCATTGGGGCAAGCTGTACCAACTTGCTGGGCAATTTGCACCAACCAACGGGGCACGTTGTACCAACCATCGGGGCAAGCTGTACCAACCTGCTGGGCGATTTGCACCATCCAGCGGGGCGCGTTCTACCATCCAGCGGGGCAAGTTGTACCAACCTACGGGGCAAGTTATGCCAACCAGTGGATCTAGTTGTACCAACCAACTGGACAAATTGTGCCAAACAGCGGGGCAGGTCCCCTATTGGAATACCGCGCAAACACTTTAATGAACAAAATCATATAATTAATACACTTTTTACTCACCACCCGATACAAAATGGATGGCATTTTCCCAACACTTTGCATACCCGATATCATACGACACATGCTTCAAACTATTGATGAACATACTATTTCCTTGCGAAGTAATTTGAATAAGTAGTTTAATCTGTAATACGTCTTTTTTTCAACTTATGCCTGTTACAATTACCCTCAATCCCCCATATTAGTATTGGTTTGGTCAGATATATATATATATATATATATATATATATATATATATATATATATATATATATATATATATATATATATATATATATATAAATCTATGGTAGGATAAACAGTTGGTTTTTCTACGTTAAATATATATACATATTAACTAACACTATTGTACGTATATACATTAATTAACAATATTGTACGTAACACAACCATATCATAAATTATAAACATATTTCAGTGCGACACGATATATATAAAACTAACACACATCGTGGCATCTCCACCTGCGTTTGCCATTTCTCTGTGTAAACACATATTTTTTAGCAATTACATGATGCCAGCCTGGAGCGTATCTGTCCGTAGAACTGTCGCACGTCGTCGCGAAACATGCGGCTCACAACGCTGTAGAGGAACGGATTGACGACCGAATTAAGAAGAAACATGCGTTGCACATCTGGCGGGACATGTAGTCCGACGCTATTCAACCAAAGTGGCAACAAGCAGATTAAAAATACTACTGTATTGATAAATAATACTGACACACTTTTGTAAGTATTAGCCTGCTTTGCATTTTTCTTTGGTATACGTGACAATGCAGTGTTTGTACTCGAAGTGACATCAACCCTTGCTTTTCCATTTGGGATTAAATAGGTGACTGTAGGAACCGTTGGAGGTCCCGGGGCAGGTGTACTACTTGAAACTCCAACATTTCTATAAGAATATCGTACGTTCATCACCATAGTTATTGCCACCAATGAATAACAAATGATCATAGTCACAACACTTGTAACTGTGACAACCGCGGGAATAACAAGCAACAATAGTCTGTATCGTTTGAAGCGTGCCACTGTCTCCACCATTGTACACACAACGGCCGCAAAAGCGATGCCCATCAGCGCCCGCTTCGCCCGTATTGAACTCAGACTGAACGTGTGAGGACGCCGCACCGCCAACAGGCGTTCGATGGATACGAACGCCAAAAGCAAGGCGGAGAACGTGAGCGCCGTGTGCACACTATACATAGTGATTCCTAGGCTGATGTAGTCAAACTTCAATGTTGCTAGGACGATTCCGCAAATACAAACCATCAAATCAGAGACGGCCAACGCAAACATATACACTCTGGTAGATGTCGTCATCTTCCTGGCATATACGGCGATCACGAACAAATTTCCGGGAATTCCCACCACACACACAAGAAAGGAGGCAAAACCTGAAATTGGCTCGTCGATTGTGGTGAAGTTGCCGGAATTCATGTTATCATATTGAAAAGTAGAGTTGTTGGAGAAGTCTACCAACGTTTGGTCTTGGATACTGTCATTCAAACGTTGATTCTGTAAACTTGGCGTGTTGAAAGAGTCCATTTTGGCCGATTACTAGCAACACAACAACCAGCGAATGTCACAGTTCATAACTATGTTGATATCGTCTTAATCAGTCGATGACAGTAAAGCTTCACTCTTCCTCTACATGTGTTAGTATTCGCAGGTAAGATTATCACTCGTATAAATCTTGTTAACGTTTCTAACCGTGCAGCATATTACATCTGAACTTGCATATGTCGGACAGTCCTTGGTGAAAGAAGAACGAGTTTGTTATCACTTGCAATTGAACTCTGTCAGCGTTTATAATATGTTTGCATCAAAATACGAACGTACTGCTTACTACAATGTCACACCGCATTGTTGATACCTGTCATGCTTGAGTCGACGACATTGTTGCTTGTGAGTCTCGACGTAGAGGCGCCACTTTCTTCTTCCGTAGATGTTCATTAGACGCTCATCAATTCAGCGGAGAACATGATGTTCTGTATCATGCGAAAAACGTTCGTGGTATGTTCAGTGTGGAACAAAAATATCAGAAACGGCGGTGATGTCACTGAAACCTGAGAGACCAGGACCGCACTTCTAAATACGTCTACATACACAGCTAATGGCGAGAAGAATGTAATATATTGCTGCAATGCACATGGTTATATACACATCAGTGTGTGCACAAGCAGGCTATGCAGTGCGAATCGATGTATCCCGAATCACCTGACGTAATTTATTAGCCAAGTTGTTCAACAAATCATGTGATATATAGCAATTGTTTCCGCCAGGAAACAAGAAGTCTCATCGAAATAATGAAAGAACAATCGCTGAAGAAGTGGTGAGTATCAAAATGTGTTCGTGAAAATGTTCATCAAGTTGGTAGATAATATTATAATATCTTCTTTCAAGTAATCTCCTGGTTACATGCGTATTAATTCCTCTTATCCAGCACTTTCATGTATGGCAAAATTGCTTATACGTTTGGACATCTTTAGTTTGTAGATATTTCTTTCGGTTTCTGTTTTTCCACTGTTTTGGCATCATATTGCTCTGGCTATTTTAGTGGCTCTTTCCGATATCACCTTCTTTGGAATACATTGTTCCTCTGCATATATAAACGTACATGTAAAATATTCCGTTTGGCTTTTACATCGCCCTTGTGATTGATAAATCTGCTTCGGAGTCAATATTTAGTGTGTGTGTGTGTGTGTGTGTGTGTGTGTGTGTGTGTGTGTGTGTGTGTGTGGTGTGTGTGTGTGTGTGTGTGTGTGTGTGTGTGTGTGTGTGTGTGGTGTGTGTGTGTGTATATATATATATATATATATATATATATATATATATATATATATATATATATATATATATATATATATATATATATATATATATATATATAAACAGGTTTACTGACTGGATCTGAGCCATTGAGAACCACCTTGATAATTAATAGAACGATCAGTTCTTCCTAGTGTTGAGTCTGTCTCAATCAATTACATAATTGTGCCTTCACCCGTGAGGACAAGGTCCATGAGCGATAGTTCATGTGTACATCTGCCTAACAACGGGTTCTGTTAACGCTGCACCATATAACGATCTCGCAATTTCTCGAGTACCTTACATTCCTTATCCTCAGTACTTTCAGTTGTTATTGGCTCACTGTTTTCAGTGATTTGCCCTCTGGCACATTATATACAACAGTGTTTGTAACTGGCTGTACATGGGCTGCTTCTGCTCTGTCATGTGATGATTGGTTTTCAATGAATGTTTTATCCACATTGCAGATTCTGCTCTGTAGATCTATTTGCTTCGTTTCCATGGTGTTTAAGTTGTTTTAATGTGTCTTGTCTGTCGTTGATTATACTAAGTTGGGATATGTCTGCCTTTGTTCCAATCTGGCAAGATATATAAAACCAACTAAGGTATTTGTTTTCTTCGCAGGTTAATACTGCATATAATGTGTCTGATACCTCCTGACAGTCTTCGTGGGACCACTTACATATATCGCATTCTCAAAGGCTTCGGATTCTTCCCTTCCTGTAATGCTACAGTATGGGCACACACGTTTCTCCGTAACCTGAATTTTTTGATCTCTTGTCTGTTGTATATTGTATGTTGCTTCCTTTAATATTTGTTTTTCATTTACAAACTAATTTCCTTGTAATGACCGGTGACGATGTACCTCCAGTCGCTATTCTTATCCAATGCAATCATGCAGTAACTACTGCTACTGCTACCACCAATCCAATTTTTTACAGGACAATTCTTACCCTACCAAAAACCAAAAACCCAAACCAAAATATATGCGGCTACGCAGACGAGAATATCATATAAAAGCGTCGCTGTACTTAGAGTTTTCTTTGATAAACGCCTTTTTCGCCTATGTTTAGATCGTTGCAAGGGACTGAAACGCACTTATTTTTCAAATGTCGATATTTATTTAACTGATCCGACGAACACAAGTTTTTTTCCGTATACAACAAAGAAAACATAATTTAAAAAATAGTAAAATGAGATCGGATTAGAACACGCGTCTAGAAAAATGAATTGTCTGGCTTGCAGCCGGAAAAAAACGAGATGTTGGATATGTAACAGATGCACAACGATAATATACGACTCACCATTTTCTTCTAGCCACAACTACTGATTTACTTTACTCAATGTTTTAGCTGCCGTCTGCACACTTCGTAGGGAATTCTGGGACGACTAGTTCTGACAGTAGCCCGAGTTTTTCAAAAAAGAAATTACATTGAATTCTAACTGGCATATATTTGATTAGTTACATACTATAGAAGCACACACCGCTTTGTGGGCGTCTTCTACACACGAGTCGAACGACATTGTTGCCTGCGAGTCTCGATGTCGAGGCTTCACTCTCTTCGTAGTTATCACAATCATTTCAACCTCGCAATCAGCACGATTATGGTCGTCAATGTAAACAGTAGGGTGATAACCAGCAGAAGACGAGTATGTTCCATTTAATGATATATGGGTAGCTCTCAAAATACCCCCAAACAGATATGATGCCCACGCAGTATGTTGTACGACGACCGCACTTGCACATATGTCTACACACTTCGCAACCAACATTGAGAAGAACTGGTTATATTGCTGCGATAAACATTGTTAATTAACTTAAACAGGATCGTGATTATTACGTGATCTACGACAAATGTTTACCGAACGTTTCTTGAAACCGGCAGTTGTACGTGTGTATTGTTGTTGCGCGAAGATGTCATTGCCATTGGCATTGCAAGTACCAAACCTTGACTGGGCAGTGCGAGGAGTCACATCGCCTCGCATATGTCGGCTTAGCTAGAAGTGTATAACTGTTTTGATTAATTTCTATTTAGTACCTAGCTGTGGACAGAAGTCAAGTACATTGCTTAAACTACAGCCATTTGCCATTAGCAATATATGTTACACAACACCTTGCAGTGAGACATGTTGTATTCAGTACCATATCAGTTTACAGCATTAGCAGAAGTATGCAAACACAAATACACGAAATAATATGAACATTAGGCAACATAAATAACTCACTGGTATGATGGTATAAACTAACAACATTTAACGTTGTACAACCAAATCATAGTTTCTAAATGTCAAAATATATTTCATTTCAACACGATATATATATATATATATATATATATATATATATATATATATATATATATATATATATATATATATATATATATATATATACATATATATATATATATATATATATATATATATATATATATATATATATATATATATATATATATATATATATATATATATATATGCATATATATATATATATATATATATATATATATATATATACATATATATATATATATATATATAGATAGATATTCCCGGGGTCGGGTATTACGTCGAAGGAACGTTTGTCGTAAATTAAGTAACTCAGAACAATAGCTATGTGCAGTCGTTAGCAATACTATGCGTTCTTCAACCATTATTACGTGATCTACGACAAATGTTTACCGAACGCTTCTTGAAACCGGCAGTTGTACGTGTGTATTGTTGTTGCGCGAGGATGTCATTGCCTTTGGCATTGCAAGTACCAAACCTTGACTGGGCAGTGCGAGGTGTCACGAGCTGTTGCATTGGTTGCCTTTCTGTCCCATGCAACGTCGATAAACTCGGCTAGTAATTTCATTAATCCAACTTTGGGTAATTATGTTTCTTTAATAATGACTTGAAAGCTATATATATAATCTATTCCCTAATAATAATTAACATGTATAGTGCCAACGTCCTCAGGTGCATAAATGCCCAACTGATGCTTGTTTAACTCTTAAATCTGTTTTACCCTGAAGTCGACAAACCCGGCCGCCGAATGACGTTTTGTCGATTCAGAACCCGAGCTCAGAGGCGCAACAAAACATTAGGCGCAATCGTGAACCAGTCATTATCATAACGAGAGACCACCAAAAACGTCTGCCCACTGTTTATCTTGTTGGAGGAAGTCGTGCTGGTCGCGGAAGTGGGACGATTGATAGAAACGTATAAAATAATGTGGAATTAAGGTGGTTCCACGACATCGATACTCGAAAGAACTGATGCCGTACGATTCACGCGTAGGAGATGTCGACAACGTGGTGTGTGCTTCTATTGTATTTAATAGAATACTAGCGAATTATAAATCAGTGTCTAAGATCTTCTTTGAAAAACACCGGCGAAGGAAACTTTTCACGTTACCTGCTGAACGACTTTAAAACTGTAAACCGTGAAACCCGCAACGAGTGATACTTTTATCAGAGTATTCTAACACTTAAAGCTTTTACTCTATGTGCGCAATGGTTTTGACAGAGTCAAACGGTACGCACTCTTGGTTCAGGTTTTCCCACATTTGTCACATTAAGAAACGTCATGGTATTGATGGTGTGCAACTCATTGATGGAAATAACGATGCTGATGAACGTACGAGATGCTCATAGGAGTATTGGGGTTGCAAGAAGTACACTTGCCCCAGGACCTCCAACGGTTCCTACACTCACCTATTTAGTCCCAAATGGTAAAGCAACGGTTGGTGTCACGTCAAGTAAAAAGAATTCACTGTCAGGTATAACAAAGACATCTAAAAAGCAGGCTAATGTTTCAATGGTATTTATCATTATTGTTTCATTGATAGACTGCTGGTTGCCATTTTGGTTGGATGGCGTTGGACTACATGTCCCGTCAGATGTACGACGCATATTTCTTCTTAATTCCGTCGTCAATCCGTTCCTCTATAGCGTTTTGAGCCGCATGTTTCGCGACGACGTGCGACAGTTCTATAGAGAGATGCACTCCAGGTTGGCATCATGTCATTGCTAAAAATATGTATTTCAGAGAAATGGCGAAACGGAGGTGTCACGATGTGTATTACTTTCATATGTATCGTTTTGTATTGAAATATATTGATAATTTTTATATTATTGTATTACGTAAAATATTTTAAATTAATATTTTTATATATTTTACTTAGAAAAACCAGTGTACCACGAACTTTTGATCCTACCATAGAGTTACATCTAGTTATTAGAGCATTAACTTATATGACTCGTAGCAATATTATTCGTAATGCATAATATCGGTAGCAAATGGACGGCTTTGTTATAACTATTTCACTATATAGAAAGCTCTAGCGCCATGTGTTTGAGCGCAACTTGTCTTGGGTCTTAACTTGAAATTCAGACCGTTGTCCCATCTTGTTGCCGTCCCTCGAAGCATGATAAGTGAAATTAATTACGTGAATGCGTAAAGGTTTTGTATGTGGCGTGATTGACCATTACACACAATTGAATTGGTGTTATGATAAGCGATTGAATTTTGACCCTGATAAATATCACACACTGTGCAATAAATGGCACTGCAACGCTATCGTCTGAATAAACACCGCTGTATTTGATCCCACAATGCATCCTAAATTCCAAATGGATTTTCAAGTGGATTTTTTCCTGCTCAAAGAATAAACCACAGCGTTATACACCTACCTCGACGAACTTAGTATTCCATATATGTTCAGAATATCAAGAGAATGTGTGAAAGCGACGAACATGATAAACATAAATCCTGCTTGATGGTATTACAATGTACACAGGTAAATAATATACTCATATTGCTTCACGGCCCTTCGAATGTCAATATTAGTTAGTGTTCTCATTTATCATTCGTCTCTTCTGACATATTTGTTGTTACCACAATTCTAAATCAATTTAACAAGACAGCATTTTATGTGTTCACGTGAATGTCGTTCATTAATCAACTGCTACTACGTTGACCGATGTATGATTCACCATGTGTTGGTTTCCTGAGATTAGCTACACTCAGCTACTCATGAGAATATCAAACGCAACATTGACTTTTGTTGTTGTCGCAAAGACAAATTATTCCAAGGTCCTGACTATGCTGAAACGTAGTAGATAATGTTAGGAATGATTGCATTGCTTTTTTAAAAATAAAGTTTGCTTTACAATGTATTTGATTAATATAATTGTGTCGATTGCCACAAGGCACGTGTGCGTAGTAATTCATGCAGAAATTGGTATACAATTGATGGGTATGGCACGATCAGGCATTTTAAATGAGTTAGAATTAAGAGACTTTGATCAGCTTGTCAATGAGATGATGATAACGGCAGGTAAGAAGTTTCAGATTTTGTATGGTCCCGCTTTCTCATAATCATGCAAAACGTTAACATGGTCGCCAATGGGAAACATAACAGTAGACTGAACCCAAATAGGTACCATGACAACGGAAATCGGTAGCCATCTAACAGTCATGGAGGAGGTTTTTTTATTTAAAATATATTGATTAAATGCCTGAAAACCTGTGTCTGTCGCCAAACAATGAGTGCGTACTGTGGACAGGCTGCACAAAAGGAAGAATTGTTAAATATGGAGTTATTAATTGCCGACGCAGACGTGCAGTGACAGTGTATAGGCTCAGTTACATGCTCCAACATAAAATCACACGAATAAATCAAAACGGTTGCTTACTTGCTTCGTGTTGCGTGCAATTGACTTAGAACATTGTCTGTGTCAGGCTAGTTAATACTATAGTATCATATATATTTTATTGATTCCATCTAGTCAAAAAGAACATTACTTGTTAAGCGCCGCTATTATTTAAACTTTATAGCCGTCTCCTTTAGGGGGGTATCCTATAACTGGTCTATTATATATAAAAAATGCCATTTTTGTATTGGGAGATCAACGGTAATTTATGTCTATTCATCACATTTCGATACTCATTTCATGTTGTGTGCAGATCTTTGTAAGTGTACGGACACAAGGAGATGAGAAGGTATCCAAGCGTAACCGTAGCCAACCCCATCCCTAGTTAACCCCATATCTAGCTAACCTCTTCCCTTAGCCATTCCCAAAGGCATAGGTTTATAGAAAAAGTTAAAAGTTTGCTTGAAAAAGACAAGACAGCAGTAACAATCACGAAAACATGGTACAGATCGGTTGCCAAAATGGAAATTTGGTGAAAATTAGGGGGAATGGCACAAGTTTGTGAGGAAACAGGTAGCTATTTTGCACCAGAACAGTCATTGGTGATATTTGTTATGTGGCCTAATGCATTGGTAATATTGTGTAACAATTTTCTTTACAGAATAGTTGTACATTGGTTGTGTCACAGCCACTGGAAACATTGCGTAGATCAGCATTTTTATCCCTATTGGCTATACGCAGAGTCAGGTCGCCTCTGGGTATTAGCACTGGCAGCATCTGCCATTATCAAGTTATGTTAATCGCAGAGAAAATTAAAAATCAAAAATAAATAAATAAATAAATAAAAATGCTTAGTTATGACTACTCATGTAACATCATGTCAACACTTTCTATCCAACATAGGCTCACGTTTCCATAACATAGTGTATAATATAATATTGTTATTTTGTTCATACAAGCATACAATTTTGTCGTTAATAATTCTATTTATGCACATTGTATATAGCAGACTATGCCCTTTGTTTGCAATGATTTTAGCCAACTGGATTTCTTCTTGCATGATGTTGTATCTTTTTCATTATGCCCTATTTCTGGATGATATAAATAATCGTAGGGCTATTGCCGCCGTCTTGGCATGAATATTTTATTATTATACGCTTTGTTTTTTATTATTATTGCCAAATAAAAAACTATATAAATTCAATTCAAATACATTTTATCACCAACAGACACAGAGTGATGGCCAGACGGGCCGGGCAGACAATCTCCCGCGGGTAATATTGTATTTATATTGTTATTTATTCGAGTCCTCATTGTTTGATTATTCAACGCGTTAATTTCTCCGAGTCCTCCTTAGTTGATAACTCAACGCGTTGAGATATAATTCAACGCGTAACGTTTATTGCGTTAATGACCCAATCGGCCTGCCATAAGCGGTGCAAGGTAATCACTTAGGTTGGTGCATTTCGCAACGCTATGTATAATATGTACCACAAAAGTGCCCTAAAATGCAATATTTGATCAACATAACTGTCCATTGTTTACCTAAAGCGATGTAGTATGATGGAATTAACGTTTGGGGATAAATAAAACGAGGTAAGAATGAAATATAAAGCCGCATTAATAAGTATTCTATAAGGACGATATTACCCCTGCCGTTTTATGGAAACCACCCTCTTTGCATTGCATGTACGCAGATTAAAGCACGGCGAAGAAACACGCTTTATTATCGGTTGATCCGAGCTCTACAAAAAATACTTTCTTATTGTAAGGATGAAGCCAGCTCAACGAATAACTTAGAATCTTCGTTGTGGCTATTCGCAGAGCCGGGCTATGCGAACAACAGCCAGTGCCTTTGACAAAATCAGGTATTTAAACGGAATAAAACCGAGATTTTATTACTGAACATTCTTCAGGATAGTTCATTTTCAAATCAAATAATTTTCATTTTACATATCCAAGGTGTGCTTAGTTTACCTGGTAGAGGCTTTCATCAACGTGTCACGTTGATTTCATCAGTACCTATGACGCTTGATGACGTCACTACAACACGCATCAACAGAGACAGAGGGCAATTATGAACTGCCTCACGTGTACGTGTATATATATATATATATATATATATATATATATATATATATATATATATATATATATATATATATATATATATATATTTATTTATATATATATATATATATATATATATATATATATATATATAGACTGTATATACTATATATAAACTATATAACCATAGAGGACATACGATATTAATATACAGATAACAGAAGGATTAAGCATAATAAAATATTCACTATGGCATTCCATCTATACAATGTCTTTAGAGAAAAAACAGACACGTTTTGCGAAACCAAATCAAGCTAGATTTTTCTGCCCCACCCCATCCTGGAAATTGTTAGATGCATGCGCATAACCAAACCTGAAAATAGCCATAAATGAAAGAGCTGACAGAAAGGCGTCAATGCCTGTATAGCCAGAAGATGACGTGTAAGAACCTGTAAGAATATTATGTACCAACTTGATGAAATTTATCACGAATACAGTTGTTATCTTTCAAATGGTTCTTTGAAACACTTGACTAATTAAATACTTCAGGTGACACATCGATCCTACCTTTTTTTACTGGACATTATCTATTATATTGCGAGTTAAACTTTCGTCTATTGGCTTAAAATTTTAAGTATGTAAATTTCGCTTATTCAAATAGTATATGTAATGTTTATCTCCAGTTATTTAAGAGGAAAGTATTGGACCAATATTGTGAAAAAGTTGTTAAATGTATTGGTAATAATAAACGATGGTGATGTCTTTTTAGTTTCTTGTAAAACGACGGCACTTTCAAGTCTTTGTACGAGACAGATATTGAGAATAATTGAACATATATTGCTGAGATGCACATGGCAAGTTCAATAACAAAGTGTTGTGCAATGCGATTCATTGTATCCAGGGACAGTCGACACATTTTATTAGCTAAACATGAGTCAGAGAACCTCTATAGACAATTAGTGATTGCTTGATGAACCACTCCATGGAACACTTTACCTAACCACATTAAGATCTCGTACACTCTTGCCAATTTGAAATGTCCACTAAAGACTAATTTCTTTCTTACCGCAATTTAGTTTATCTTTCAGATGAACAATGCAGTTGGTCTACACATTATAATTTAATATATAATACATTCCGTAATCTAATGCACATTAAATCTTATTAGTTAGCAATACTGTAAAATACATTTGACTATTTAGGATATCATTATAATAAGAAATATACATAAATAACAATATTAATAAATCACAGTAAATCCAATGACCAATCATATAACCATTAGGATATATTCAAATTTCCTGTACTTATACTACAAGGCGTGAAAATACATCAAATATTTGATTGGTTCTCAGTTCCACTTTAGTTAAAAATTAAAACTACACTGCAATATCATGCAGCAAGTTACCCAACGTTGACATGTTTTGTTAAATTTATCATCAAACATTATGCTAAACGTTTCAATGTTAATACAATTAGAGCAATAGGAACAAAAAAAGTAACTTTGCATTTAATGGTGATTATTCCATTATACAAAATAAAATGGAGTATCCTCACTAAAGAGACACCCCTCCAAAAAAAAATATTTCTATTCCGTCAAAATTGTTTAATTCTTTGATACATCAGGTATCGGACGATTATGTGTTGTACGCACTCTTTGCTTAATAATGTTGTATTGTGTATCCGACTAATGCTACATTACCAAACTTATGAATATCGTATACGAATAATCATATCATGTCGAGCATGCCAGTTTGTGAATTACCTCTCATTTATAACAATACACATATTCCGTATGAACACCTTGGTGTTTCATTAGTTTAAAGCCAATACACGTATACTACTTATCGTGAGATAACACTGATTAGGACACGCGTGGTGACAGTAGCGATGTCCACATTTATTCAAAGGAACACACTTTTCGTGGTAAAACTACTGTTTTTGTTATCATTGAACTGTATTTCAAAGTGTCACCTAATAATACTCTTCTCTCTCTCTCTCTCTCTCTCTCTCTCTCTCTCTCTCTCTCTCTCTCTCTCTCTCTCTCTCTCTCTCTCTCTCTTACTACTATCCCATTTACATATATAAGTATACTTTATTTTTTAAACTAAACACAGTTTGTCATATGGCCTTGATTAACTGAATATACACATATCTCTGAAGTATACTGACACTGCTTTGAATTTGCTGGACTGTTTTTATTTTAAGGTACATCAGCCTTTGAGAATGATTTTCTGCATGAAGCACTCAAGTCATGCCAACGTCGATTAAGCAGGCAACTGTCCGTCCACTGCTGTCTCTTGACAAAGACATCCTGAACAATTAATTACCATTGAGTAGGTCTAGCCGCACATAATTATCCAACGTGATTCAGAAAGCAATTGCACGTCGGATAATTGCACGTCGAATAATTACATTTCCGAGCAGCGATCAGAATTGGTTTTCCTTGATCTTCGTGCGTAATTCAGGAAGTAACTGCACGTCGGACAATTGACCGTCGGATAAACACGTTTCCGTTTTACCACCGTCTCCAATTTTTAATAATTAATTAAAATGCTTAAGACTTTTGCACAAAGCTGCGCTTAGAAATAATTATTACCACATATTGACAGTCAGTGCAACTAAATAGAAGCAAATATTCCACGAACTATAATCAATATTTAATTACTAATAAGGGCAGGCAACGATAAAATGGACAAACAACATATAGGGCGAACAATCTACCACGGTTCACAAACACCGAACTCTTTACGTATTCTGCAGGCCGTCCAGTCACATTGTCATCTCGTGGGTTACTAATGAAAATATATTAAATAGAAATTGCTATATTATGGTACATTTAAACATATTTCTGGTTTATCACGACATTACTTGGCTGCACATATTGTAATGTTATTTAAGTAATAATTAGATTAGTCGCAAGAAGTCGCTCTCAACTTGATATTTCCTTGTTCGCCTGTCAGTATAACGCCTTCTCGCGTGTATGGGCGTAGCTACTAGAAATGACTTTGTTGATATCGTCGTGTATCGGTATTGAGCTGTACACAGTCATTTATGAGCACATTATTTATGTCAAAACCACTATAAATACATTTCACATAACATTTCACACAAGTCAGCCATAGCACAACACATGTTGCAGTGTGTCTGGTTTTATTCAGTACAACATTCGCTGTATTACATCAATACAAACACAAGGAATAGCAATAACTAATACTGTACATGACGGGCGTCACGAGCTTACTAATAATTCGTAATAGGATAAGTCATGTCACTTCGAGATGTCAAAGTCACCAAAGCGACCTTGACGAATTGGCACACACATAAGCAAGACATATTACTTTAGGAAAGGACAACCAATTCGAGGTAGACCAAAGTTCCTTTTTGTATAACAACAGCATTTGGTGAAGTACGCAACTAAATAAATACAAGTCTACCGAATAGCCTAAAAACAATGCCGTGTTTCTGGTGATGGGTTGCGGCTACGATGTTGAAACGAATGTATAATTGTTTGTCGTTGGTCGATTGCGTTTCCTGTAGGACGATCCCCACAACGACACTGAAAGACCATCTCAATAACATAACTCTGATACCATTATACCTACATAAGTCATGTAATTCTAGCCACAAAGAAAAACACATAGGTTATAACGACATCGTTTCAAAATATGTATTACAATACAATGCAATACAATACAATCAAGACACTTCTATTGAGCTAATTTCATCGCGGAAACCCAAGTTCAACGACGCTGAGCACCAAAACAAAAATGTTATGCAGTTATTTATCGATACAAAATTCCACGCGTAAACAGTTGGATTGATACGCTGAGAAGCTATGGAGGATAAGTGAGTTTAAACAGGTTGTTTTTTAGTTGACGACGAAATGTATATATATATAATTCCAGCCGATTTAACGTTAATTGGGACCAAGTTCCAACAAGTTAGACTGGCAACCGAGAAAGTTGTAGTTCCAACATTTGAGAACAGTGAAAACGAAAAATGGATTAGAAGTAGATGATCGAAACTATCAGGGCTATCTTGCAGGAGTGAGCATTGAAAGTAAATATGTTGGTTGCTTGTACAACAGGTGTAGCCAACAGGTAGTAACAGCTTTAAGATGAAAATAGTATAGTAGACGTTTTGGTCACCAGATGGCGGGGACAGTGGAAATTGACCAGCATTGGCCAGAGAGAGTCATGTGACTCACCGGGGCTGACCAAGCCACATGTGGAAGAGAAGGTGCCGAATATAATTGAATTGTTCAAGGCAATTAACTAATACACTTCCAAAGGGGCTGTACTGTTTATAACATGGAATTTATTGTGAACTAGAAGTGCATTGTTAAAAGAGAAACTATTGCTTTTCAATTATAATTATTTTGTAAAACACTCACTGCCATGTCAAGGACATTGCACCATGCTTCGTTTTTCTAAGGCTTATAACATATTGCTCATACATGAATATGCTAGACTACAAGTGCATACAATTCTGTGTATTAGTTGTTATTTGCCTACTGAGCATTCTTTCTTGAATGTTTACTTGTTGTGACTATTGAGGGCTGACGAAACCATGTTTGCAAGAGAATTCGTCGAATGTAATCGAATTGTGCAAGACAGTGAAGAGCTGGATGAAAGTGCTTAATAAGTAATTGTGAAAATCTTTAAAAAAAATGCAATATCGGACAGTGAGACAATGTGTTGATTTATGTAGTGGCACTGAGACAAAAGAGGAGATGTTGCACACGTTGAAGTTGTCCGTCAGAGCAATATTGTGAAAAATACGTGCGTGCGTGCATGTTTTAGCGTTTCCATTATCACATAATTATTGACCAAACATTAAGTACTTTAATAGTTTGCCTGATGGTTTCACCAAAAAAATACATACTACAGTTGCATAAACGAGGTAGCATGTTATAATGGATAATAGATAGGTTTGATTTTTCGTAAAATGAATTCGAAATGAGTCTAGCGAAAACATCGAATTAATGAGGTGTATATATATATATATATATATATATATATATATATATATATATATATATATATATATATATATATATATACACACATATATATATATTCAAATATTTATTGTTACAATGTATATATATATATATATATATATATATATATATATATATATATATATATATATATATATATATATATATATTGTATTCATCCAACAAAAACATACAGCAAGCACTAATTATTGAGGATAATAATGTTATTACAGTATTTGACACTTCCACAATCTAAGTGATATCCGTTATCAAACGAGGAATTGCTGAAGTCAAACTGGGAGTTCAGAGGTAACAGGAGGTAACAGTTGCAATAACATTATCTTCTCTCGTCCATACCCATTTCGACTCTTACAGTTTTATGGTTAATTCTGAGACAGATTCCTCTACGCACACTGCCCAATTAATGTCCACAATGCCAACTTTTAGATCACTTGGTCTACCAGCTGCATGTATATGGTGTGCTTCAACATGATCGAACGTTAATTGGGTGTTGTTTAATTTTATCAATTCAATATCAACAGTGGCTTTGCAGATAGCAGGGTTTTTGTTTAGTATATATATATATATATATATATATATATATATATATATATATATATATATATATATATATATATATATATATATATATATATATATATATATATATATATATATATATATATATATATATATATATATAGTGCAACACGCTTATATCGAACTACTTTGTGGGTAGCTAACGAGTTCGTTATATCCGTGAATTCGTTATATGCGTGTGCGCGTTTACCCGCTAGGTAGCAGTGTTGTATGTGACAATTTTTAAACTATTCGCCAGGTGTCTATCAAACACAAAGATATTTTGTTGTGTAACATTTATTTCGATGACACATGAAACAGTTACAAATGTTACTATTAAGTGTAGTTATAGTATAACATCGCAGTCCGCCGTCTGCGAAAAAGTAACGAAATTTGACGTAAACACATGGCGAGCACGCCGCGTCCAAGCACACTAAAACACGAACTGTGGCGGGATGGAGCCACGGTAACTACAGTACTTTTTCTTGTACAACACACAGAATGATACCAGTTAATCTGTCACTGGCGCTCTGCGCAGCCACGGCATGGCTTCCAGGTCACGGGCGGGAAGTATTTGCGAACAACCGGGCGATTTTCAGTTGGACATAAATTCGTTCTGCGAAATTTGTTCGGGAAAAGGTGTTCGTAATAACCGTGAATTCGTTATACCCGTGTTTGTAATATGCGTGAACGCTAATGATGGAAAAGATAGGGAAAAATCCGTACGTAAGAAATTGTTTCGTTATATCCGTCACTTCGTTGTATCCGAGTTCGTTATAAGCGTGTTGCACTGTATTTGTGTATAATTTTCTCTCAAAACATTGGATAGATGGACTCTCCGCCATAGTGAACATTTTGTTATGCTTAATCCTCATATTTTCTGTATATTAATAGTATATGTCCTCTATGGTTATAAAGTCTATATAGTGTGTCTATATATATATATATATATATATATATATATATATATATATATATATATATATATATATATATATATATATATATATATATATATATATATATATATATATATATATATATATATATATATATATATATATGTGTATGTGTATGTGTATGTGTATGTGTATGTGTATGTGTATGTGTATGTGTATGTGTATGTGTATGTGTATGTGTATGTGTTTGTGTGTGCGTGTGCGTGTGCGTGTGCGTGTATTTCTAATTTAGAGGGAATCTGTCTTAATCGTAGGAACGATTGTGCCTTCACTGGTGAGGACAAGGTCCAGGAGTCATCGCTCATGTGTTCCTCTGCCTTTAGCTGGTTCTGTTATATGCTGCACCAAGTAACACTATCGCAGTTTCTCATCGTCAGTACTTGCAGTTGTCAGTGCTGGTGCCCAACGTCTTCCTTGTTAATGGCTGGCTGTATCTGGGTTGCGTCTGCTACGTCTTTTTATGACTGGGATTCCATAATAGTTTACTCTGGATTGATGACTCGGCTTTGTAGATCTACTTGTTTGATTTCAATGGCGTTTATTTTTTGTTTATCTTGACGGTCGTAGATGATCATAATGTGTTACATTGAAGTATAAAATCAATTAATTTGTTTGTTCTCTTCGCAGGTTAGCACTGCATATATTGCAACTGACACGTTCTGGCTGTCCATATTAAATAATCCCTTACATATATCGCACTCAATCGCGTCGGATTCCTCCCTTAATTCATTGCTACAGTAGACACATTTTCTGTAACCTGATTTGTTTCCGATATTTGTTCTCTTGTCTATTTCTGTTGCTTCCTGGAATATTTTTTGTTTGAGTTGTGTTATTTCCAGACGAACTACCTCTTTATTATATTGTTCAAGTTGCTCTGGTACCGGTGACGATGTACCTACACTCGCCATTCTTATCCACTCCAATCATGCAGTAACCACAACTACAACAACAACTACTACTACTACTAATAATAATATTACAACTACAACCACTAGTACAACGAGAAATTACATTGAATTCAAACTGACACATATTTGATTATTTTCATACTATACAGGCACACATACGGCTTTGTCGATGTCTTCTACATACGAGTCGAACGACATTGTTGCCTGCGAGTCTCGATGTCCAAGCTTCACTCTCGTCGCCGTTATCACAATCGTTTCAACCTCGCAATCAGCACGATTATGGTCGTCATTGTAAACAGTAGGATGATGACGAGCAGAAACGACTAATTATAACGAACTACCGTTTTTACTTTAAAATGACGCTGTTTACGGATCCATGTGATATCACACGTGAAATGCTTAAAACTATTGATTAGCACACTGCTACCTGTTCCTCTGTTACAAATTACCCGTGCTACAACTACCTTCTGTGTCACCTAAAATAGTTCGTTTGGGCATGCCACAAATAATGTTGTATAAACGTCGCAGCAACGTCATTATGTTTTTTATAAGCATGCGATATAACAAAATAGCAACTAACAGTACGGAAAGTAAAACAATCATATTACTATTTGTAACTGACCAAATGTATCTACATAAAACGCGATATCTATATATGAGGGAACAGAGAGATAGACGTGCAAACGTACATACGTACATACATACATACATACATACATATGAGACACACATACAAACATATAGACATACAGACAATAAACAAAGAGCATACAGACGTACATACAGGCAGACAGACATACAAACGGACATACTAAAAAAACTACTTTATATTAAAGACTATCCTGGTTGCCTAGAGTTGCACGGGAGAAAAGACAAGAGCCTATGTCTCCCTGCGCCACCCAGTCAAAATTTGATACTTGCAATACCAGTGGCAATGACAGGTAAAAAAATACACATTTGGCAATATTATGTTGTGTTTTTTAATACACATGTTAAGTTACACGTAGTATATGTGGGTTAGACGGTCCACAATCATGTCGGCCAAGACTAACGCAATGTCTTACCCAACATTGTGTTCAGAAATCGTCTGAATGGTTTAATATCGGCATCTAAGACATATGTATATAGCTCATTTATCTTTATTAAGCTTTCTCATACATGTCCTTGCAGTTGGCATAAAGGTCTAAATTTGCAGAAAACAATATGGATTTAAACAAAATGATAACAATATTTAACACAGTGCACCTACCAGAGCTACTAAAATGTCCTCACGTATAGAATTCCATACAAAACAAAACCACATGGTGTAGTGTGACAACTGCCACTCTCACAGTCTGTAGCATTTGAAATGCGCCACATCCAGCGACATTGCACACACAGGCGCTGCAATAACAAGTTGTATAAGAAACCCAAGCAATAGCACAGGACAACTGCATGAGCGGCACTTGACAAGGCCCGCCGAATACGCGATGACCTCTACATTAAGGAGGAACAAAACATGATGAACCGGGACAGTACTTACCGCAATCATAGTCGACTAACAATGTGCTGATTGCAGAATATTAACTCGTTGGATGACATCATGCTTGTCAAGGCTGGATTATAATTTTTTTAGTTTAGTATGGATATATCTACCTCTGGATCTGAACAAGTTTAAATCGATTGAATTTTTTAATGCCAGCGAGCAAATCAATAATTGCTTAATGCAATGCATATTTGCGCAATAATACATTTTATGATATATCCTAAAGTGTTACAAGTTTCCCTTTTGCGGGGCAAGGTGTGCCAACCAGCAGGGCAAGTTGTACCAACCTGCGGTGGAAGTTGCACCAACCATCGGGGTAAGTTGCACCAGCCAACCAACAGGGCAAATTGTACAAACCATCTGGGCAAGTTGCACCAACCAGCGGGGCAAGTTTTACCAACCAGCGGCGCACGTCGTACCAACCAGCGGGGCAAGTGGTACCAACCAGCGGGGCACGTCGTACCAACCAGCGGGGCAAGTGGTACCAATCAGCGGGGCACGTTGTACCAACCATCGGGGCAAGTTGCACCAACCAGCGGGGCAAGTTTTACCAACCAGCGGCGCACGTCGTACCAACCAGCGGGGCAAGTGGTACCAACCAGCGGGGCACGTCGTACCAACCAGCGGGGCAAGTGGTACCAATCAGCGGGGCACGTTGTACCAACCATCGGGGCAAGTTGCACCAACCAGCGGGGCAAGTTTTACCAACCAACGGCGCACGTCGTACCAACCAGCGGGGCAAGTGGTACCAACCAGCGGGGCACGTCGTACCAACCAGCGGGACAAGTGGTACCAATCAGCGGGGCACTTTGTACCAACCAGCGGGGCAAGTTTTACCAACCAGCGGCGCACGTCGTACCAACCAGCGGGGCAAGTGGTACCAACCAGCGGGGCACGTCGTACCAACCAGCGGGGCAAGTGGTACCAATCAGCGGGGCACGTTGTACCAACCATCGGGGCAAGTTGCACCAACCAGCGAGGCAAGTTTTACCAACCAGCGGCGCACGTCGTACCAACCAGCGGGGCAAGTGGTACCAACCAGCGGGGCACGTCGTACCAACCAGCGGGGCAAGTGGTACCAATCAGCGGGGCACGTTGTACCAACCATCGGGGCAAGTTGCACCAACCAGCGGGGCAAGTTTTACCAACCAACGGCGCACGTCGTACCAACCAGCGGGGCAAGTGGTACCAACCAGCGGGGCACGTCGTACCAACCAGCGGGACAAGTGGTACCAATCAGCGGGGCACGTTGTACCAACCATCAGGGCAAGTGCAAATGCAAATTATGCCAAACAGCGGGGCAGGTCCCCTATTGGAACACCGCGCAAACACTTTAATGAACAAAATCATATAAATAATACACATTTTAATCCGATACAAAATTGATGGCATTTTCCCAACACTTTGCATACCCGATATCATATGACAAATGCTTCAAGCTATTGATGAACATACTCTTCCCTTGCGAAGTAATTTGAATAAGTAGTTTAATATGTAATACGTCTTTTTCAACTTATGCCTGTTACAATTACCCTCAATCCCCCATATTAGTATTGGTTTGGTCAGATATATATATATATATATATATATATATATATATATATATATATATATATATATATATATATATATATATATATATATATATACACACACATATAAATATATGGTAGGATAAACAGATGGTTTTTCCTACCAATTACCCTCAATCCCCCATATTATTATTGGTTTGGTCAGATATATATATATATATATATATATATATATATATATACACACATATAAATATATGGTAGGATAAACAGATTGTTTTTCTACGTTAAATATCTATACATATTAACTAACAATATTGTACGTATATACATTAATCAACATTATTGTACGTAACACAACCATATCATAAATTAGAAACATATTTCAATGCAACACGATATCTAAAAACTAACACACATCGTGGCATCTCCACCTGCGTTTGCCATTTCTCTGAGTAAACATATATTTTTTTAGCAATGACATGATGCCAGCCTGGAGCGCATCTGTCCGTAGAACTGTCGCACGTCGTCTCGAAACATGCGGATCACAACGCTGTAGATGAATGGATTGACGACCGAATTAAGAAGAAACATGCGTTGTACATCTGTCGGGACATGTAGTCCGACGCTATTCAACCAAAGTGGCAACAAGCAGATTAAAAATACTGCTGTATTGATAAATAATACTGACACTATTCTGTAAGTATTAGCCTGCTTTGCATTTGTCTTTGGTATACGTGACAATGCAGTGTTTGTACTCGAAGTGACATCAACCCTTGCTTTGCCATTTGGGATTAAATAGGTGACTGTAGGAACCGTTTGAGGTCCCGGGGCAGGTGTACTATTTGAAACACCAACATTTCTATAAGAATATCGTACGTTCATCAGCATCGTTATTGCCATCAATGAATAACAAATGATCATAGTCACAACGCTTGTAACTGTGACAATCGCGGGAATAACAAGCAACAATAGTCTGTATCGTTTGACGCGTGCCACTGTCTCCACCACTGTACACACAACGGCCGCAAAAGCGATGCCCATCAGCGCCCGCTTCGCCCGTAGTGAACTCAGACTGAACGTGTGAGGACGCCGCACCGCCAACAGGCGTTCGATGGATACGAACGCCAAAAGCAAGGCGGAGAACGTGAGCGCCGTGTGCACACTGTACATAGTGATTCCTAGGCTGATGTAGTCAAACTTCAGTGTTGCTAGGACGATTCCGCAAATACAAACCATCAAATCAGAGACGGCCAACGCAAACATATACACTCTGGTAGATGTCGTCATCTTCCTGGCATATACGGCGATCACGAGCAAATTTCCGGGCATTCCCACAACACACACAAGAAAGGAGGCAAAACCTGAATTTGGCTCGTCGATTGTGGTGAAGTTGCCGGAATTCCTCTTATCATATTGCAAAGTAGAGTTGTTGGAGAAGTCTACCAACGTTTGGTCTTGGATACTGTCATTCAAACGTTGGTTCTGTAAACTTGGCGTGTTGAAAGAGTCCATTTTGGTCAATTACCAGCAACACAACTTTTCTGACAACCAGCGAATGTCACAGTTCGTAACTATGTTGATATCGTCTTCATCAGTCGATGACAGTAAAGCTTCACTCTTCCTCTACTTGACCAAAGTATGTTATACAAGTGTTAGTATTTGCAGGCAAGATTATCACTCGTATAAATCTTGTTAATGTTTCCAACCGTGCAGCATATTACATATGAACTTGCATCTATCGGACAGTCCTTGCTGAAAGAAGAACGATAATTTATAATATAATATATGTTTATAATATGTTTGCATGTTGACATGATGTCTAAGGTTAATGATTATTTGACAGCATAAGTTAGCATTGTTACCCTACGTGAGTAAACATGACGAAGCATTTTAATAATGTATTATTTATTTATTTATAGTAAACGAATGTAGGCATGCCATGAAATTGATACGTACCTACTCAGGAATGCACTGTACTTTTAAATGAGCTCTGAAAATGAATATAATATATCATATTATATTTGCTCTGCGATTGACATAACTTGATCATGTCAGGTCAAACAATATAACAATATCTTGTTTTGTGTTGCATACATCTTCTTAAGACACATGTTGTATCTTTGGGGCAAGACGGTCCCTATGTCGTATCCCACACGTACATGGTCACAATGTATCAAATCCAATTTAAATGTAACAACCATAGTGGCTTGATATATTGTTATCATACCATTTGTATAAATACATACATTCAGGCAATATTTCTTTCATATAAACGAAAACCACGGGGAGGGGTATAGACCGTGTTGCCCCAGGTAGACGACTGTATTGCCCCAGGTATGGGCAAGACGGCTTTTTGCGGTACTCTTACTCAGTTAGGTTGTTTATTTATTGAAAATAGTTTTTGTTTTGCAATGGGTAA
Organism: Lamellibrachia satsuma; assembly: GCA_033239005.1. Classification (NCBI taxonomy): domain Eukaryota; kingdom Metazoa; phylum Annelida; class Polychaeta; order Sabellida; family Siboglinidae; genus Lamellibrachia; species Lamellibrachia satsuma. Next base: position 1,246,458 of record BSQZ01000026.1, read on the forward strand.
CACACATATCAGTCCACAATGTGAACACATTAAATACATGCTAACGTAGTTTAATGTCGTACAATTTGAAAGTTTCCTTGGGGCGGGCGCGCTACCCCAGGTTACCCTACTGATAATATATTATTGGATAATAACTTAGTCATAGTCATACACAATCTTGTTTATTATCTGCGTACTTCCCTGAATTCTTCAACTTTAACAAACTTCCGTGTAACCTAATTAATGTAGCGTTGTGGACGTGTTTTACGTTGCACACTTTTCTAACCAATGTGGTTCATGGGTTAATGGCACATGCATGGCTATTTCACCCTGGCAAGATGGTCGAAATATTTCGAATTATCTCCCAGCACTGCCGCTACCTTTCCGATAAGACGGATGCATGGTACGTATTATAAACAGTGTACATATCAGTGTGATGGTCAAAGATAATACGAAATTATGCAGTGATTAGAACGTATTATTGATATGTGGTACGGTTAAATCGAATTGCGACAGTATAGTTGGCTTTTTTGACTTTCACCAGGCAGTATTCCAATTCAACATGTTATCCAATACTAGTACATCAATCCATCATCTGTCTACTTGAGCCAGGTGTCTGTCTAGTTGCCGAACTGCCGAACTTTAATTTGATTTGTACCTCATTCGGTATTCGGAACTGTCAAGAACATATCGTGTACCACTCACGTAATTCGTTCCACTGACCATGCTTCGAAGGACAGCAACAAGATGAAACAACGGTCCATCCAACGCAAAATTTTCTTACGATCTAGGTTATAAAACAGACTAGTTGGCAAGTCGCAAACGTGCAAGCCACGTATCAAGTCAAAGTCAAGTCTCGAACCATGCACCTGAATTCCAATTTAAGACCCAAAACAAGTTGCAACCAATCACATGGCGCTTAAGCTCTCTATCCGATTAAACAGTTATGAGAAAGCCGTCCATTTGCTACCTATATTATATATTACGAATACTATTACTACGAGTCATATAAGTTAATGCATTGCTAACTAGACATAACGCTATGGTAGGATAAACAGTTCGTGGTACTCTGGTTTTTCTACGTAAAATAGCTAGACATTAATTAAACATATTGTACGTAACACAACCATATCATAAATTATAAGCATATTTCAATACAATACGATATCTACAAAATATATACACGTCTTGGCATCTCCGCTTGCATTTGCCATTTCTCTTAGTAAACACATGTTTTTTTTTAGCAATTACATGATGCCAGCCTGGAGCGCATCTGTCCGTAGAGCTGTCGCACGTCGTCGCGAAACATGCGGCTCACAACGCTGTAGAGGAAAGGATTGACGACGGAATTAAGAAGAAATATGCGTCGTACATCTGACGGGACATGTAATCCAACGCCACCCAACCAAACTGGCAACCAGCAGGCTATCGTTATTACAGTGATGATAAATAATACTGACGCATTTTTGTATGCATTAGTCTGTTTTGCAGTTGTCTTTGTTATACGTGACAGTGAATTGCTTTTACTTGACGCGACATCAACCGTTGCTTTTACATTTGGGACAGAATAGGTGACTGTAGAAACCGTTGAAGGTCCCGGAGCAGATGAACTACTTGCAACCCCAACACTCCTATGAGCATTTCGTGCGTTCATCAGCATCGTTATTGCCATCAATGAGTAGGACGCCATCATGACCATGACGTTTGTTACTGTGACAATTGCGGGAAACACCTTAACCAAGAGTATGTACCGTTTGATTCGTGCCACTGTCAACACCATTGTGCACACAGCGGCCACTACAGCGATGACCACCAGCACCCGCTTCGCCCGTAGTGAATTCAGACTGAAGGTGTGAGGACGCCGCACCGCCAGTAGGCGTTCGATCGACATAAACGCCAGAAGCACGAGGGAGAAAGTGACGGACATGTTAACACAGTACGTTGTGACCTCTAGGGTGATGTATGTCAAATGTCACTGTTATCAGGACGATTCCGCAAATACAAGCCACCAAATCAGCGACGGCCAACGCAAATATATACACTCTGATAGATGTCGTCATCTTCCTGGCATATACGGCGAAAACGAGCAAATTTCCTGGCATTCCCGTCAAACATATAAGAAAAGTGGTAAAACTTGGAACTGGCTCGACGATTGTGGTGAAGTTATTTATCTCGTCGCTGGCATTTAACATGTCTTGGTGCAACGCAGAGTTGTTGGAGATGTTAGTCAACATTTTACTGATGATAGTTGTCGTAGAAATCGTGGTTCTGTAAGCTTGGCGTGTTGATAGAATGCATTTTCCGATGATCAGTAGCACAACTATTTGGAGAACCAACGAAGTCACATAGTTTGGCTTTATTCAGTCGATGAGAGTAGCAGCTTTACTCCACCAGTCTTTAGCCAAAATATATTATGCAAGTGTTAGAATACTCTGCTAAAATTATCACTCGTTGCGGGAATTACGTTCAGTTTTCAAATCGTAAGGTAAGTAAACAGTTGCCTTTGTTGATAGTAGCCGGTGTTTTCCAAAGAAGATCTTACACTCTGAATTCTAATTGGCCAGTATTATATTACATATATACAATAAAAGCACACACCGCGTTGTCGTAATCTTCTACGCATGAATCGTACGTCATCATTGCTTACTCGATGTCGTGGCACCACCTTAATTCCACTTTGTTTTAGACGTTTCGGATAATCGTCCCAGTTCATCGACCAGCACGACTGCCTTCAACAAGGTAAACAGTAGACAGTTGATTAGCAAACGACGATTGTGTTACTTTCAGTGATGGAGCGGTACCAAACACGAAACTTTCAATATATTCATGTATAATTGCTTAGTACTATACTAGGTATATACTACTTACTGTTACAGATGTCTTCTATGCGTGATTCGACACCGCTGTTGCTGCTAGTCTCAATGTGTGTAGGCACCAAAGTCTTCACGCAGTTTGTAGTACAAAGAGCCCACTTACATACATGTCTTCATATCCGGCCAACATTGAGAAGAACTAAATATTTACTGCTACAATGCCGTTGTTTTCTATGCTTATTGAATGGTCCGAATTTCGCGATCAGCACCACTTCCCTCCATAAGATCAACAGTGGGCCGTTAATGAGCAGACGGACGAGCATGTATCCTTCAATGATGGGGTGTTAGCTACCAAAGCACATGCTACATTTGATGATGTCCAGGCAGTGTGTAGTACAACGACCACACCTGCAAACACGTCTACTCACGCGGCTTACATTCAGAAGAACTGAATGTGTATTGCTGCAATGCCGTGGATAGTTAACTAACAATGTGGGAACTAGCACGCTATACAATACGATTCGACGTAACCCGAACCTGCTGGAATACTTAATTAGCCAAATTATTCAGCAAAATGTGTAATATATATATAAGGTATAATTGGTCTACGAAATGTTACACCTGCTTCATGCTAAGCTTATATTACGTATCACGCGATTGCACGATTAGTTACGATTTAGCTTTCCGTGGTTGTGCGACTGCCCATTCCACTAGTCTATTTGACTGTTCAGCGTACATTGTAAAGCCAAAGTGATCACAAGTACGCGCACCGCCGCGATCAGGGCGTTTTTATCGGAACTACATGCGTTTTCAGATGCCGGCAGTACAGAGTACGATAACGTATTAGTGTTTTCTGCAGCTGTGATCAAAGAAAAAAGACATTTCTTGTAATTCTACAATAACCCTAACCATTAAAACACCACCACACCCCAGTTACACGGGCTTCCTGTTACTTATTTACAAATCAAATGTAAATTATCCAATCTTACATATCTTGCTCTATCTACAAAACAACCACCCTACTCGGCTACTCTCCTGCATCTTTCAATTATCCCTAGGCAGCTCAGATTATCCATTTCACAACTTATTGTTCCTAAAGCTAAACTTAACTTGGGCAAATGGGCTGTCTCTGTCACTCAGCCTAGGGTCTGGAATGAGACCCACATCACTTTGAAAACATCTAAAAAATATAGCTACCTTAGTAAAAAAATTCAAGACATGTTTATTCCAAACTGCATTTCTACTATACATTTGTGTTGATCCCTCGTTATAATAATAACTGGTGCGCGTCCATGTTCACGATTTCATGTTCTGAATCTGAATCTGAAACAATGTTCTCAACGCTCTTTCTTCGTTTGACCTTAGCCGGCTTTTTAAAGAAACGACCCTGGTTCCCCAGTTATTTGACCAAATACAGGAACACTTTCGATTGTTCAAGCACCGTATCCAATGTGTTTTCTAAACTATCCGCCACTTGAATGAATCAAAATACTGGGTTTGGCTGCAATAAAGCGTCAGTCGGCGGCTGGGTTTGTCGACTTGAGTACACAACTGTTTTAAGAGTCAAACAAACATCAGTTGGGCAAGTACGTACCTAAGGACATTGGCCTACAGGATAGTTTGTTTGTTATTTCAGTGTTATTTATGTTAATTAGTGTGGGGAAACATTTCTTGTTGCCGTTTCTTGAAATGAATTCATTTATCGTTTTCCAAGTGTTTCTAATATCAGATTTATATTTAGCAAAAGTAGAAGCAAGGAACTGTTGCTTAACTGCACGTAGGCTTATTTTAAATATTTTATTATATGTCTTAAGGTTAATATATATTATTTCATATTCTCTTGAGGTGGGATTTGTTAATTTAATTATTTTGTATAGCTTGTCTCGGAATCTTATTGAGTTTAGTAGTCCTCTTGTTATCGATTTACATTTTTTATGTTTATATTTGTTAAATTTCACTAATTTACACGACATATGCTTATTTTGTGCCTTTTCAAGTTTGTCATGTATGATATTATAACTTACATTAGGATCAGCGGTCTGACTTTTATCTAGTTTATTACATAAACAGCATTACTAATCTCATTTATAAATTTCTTGATAGCTTCATCATTTTGCAAGTGTACTTTAATCAAGTTTGGATTTGGTATTTTGGTGAGAGCAATGTCCAGTAAAACAAAGTAAGGTTGGTGATCGGATAATTTGTTTAGCAGGATACCGGCAGTGGTAATCTTTGTTGTTTGGTAGACATTGCAGAACACATTATCTATTAATGTACCACTTATGTGATAAAACCTAGTTGGACGGGTAATTTGAGGAAACAGGCTATGGGATGTCAGCAAGTCAAAGAATTCACTACACCTTCCACTTTCGTTAATTTTTAGTAGATTTAAGTTGTAGTTCCCGACTATATGAATACTTCTATTAAACTTTTCAAGGGAAAGTGTGAGTGAGCTGAATTCATTAATAAATTGTTTCATTTGTTCTCTTAACATTCTTGGTGGTCTGTGTATATTGCCAATAATTATTGGTTTGGGTAACCCTCCCCTTTTAGATATATTATTTGTACCTCCAAATGTTCATACATATTTAAATTTAAGCATACTTCGTATAGGAATTTTTTATCCCCGTATATTATTAAACCTCCTCTGTCACTGCTGCTCTTACCTTGAATTATGCAATTATATCCATTTAATTGTATATTGAGAGAATAAGTCTGATTGGATATCCAGCATTCTTGTAGACATATGATATTGAATTGAATACTCTAGAGTAGTTCTTCAATGAATGCTTCCAATTCATGAAATTTAGCATATACAGATTCTATATTTAAACTTAATATGGAGACAATTTTCTTTTTTTCATTCACTAATTTCTTAAATTTATCAAGATCATAATACGATAAGTGTTTTATTACTTATAGTTCTTTCTTATTAATGTCGAGAATGCTGATTAAGCTGTTGTTGTCAAGCCCACCCAAATGTGAAAGAATAGAATGATCTGAACGTTCCATCATTTAATCAATATCTTTAAATGCCTGTTAATTATATGTATGTGCGTAGGCGTGAATTGTAATACCTGTAACACACGAGGATGTCTGCCTTTTGTATATAAGAGTGTGATAGGTGAGTGTATATCATCGTAATATATGCATTTGTTTGTGGATTTCAATGGATGATACTGTGCTGTTTTAGGAACATTATATGTGAATGCACAAAAAAGCATCGTACAAAAACATAAACAGAAACTCAACATAGTGGCTGACAGCGATGTGGAGTAATCGGGTCTGTGTCAGACAGAACGACTAACAGGCGGTATATTAAATCAAAATATAATGTGATGCAAATGATATAATACAAACAATGACAAGTCCACTTTCTAACTATCACTCAGGCAGTATGCGTGGGCAACAGAACATTCACAAAGCGATATATTATATCAAAATATTATGTGATGCAAGTAATATTATGCAAACATTGGAGGCAACAACTGATGAGGTGTCACTTTGTCGGACACCAACACAATACAAGTATAGCATTGATTGTCAGTGTATCTCAGCAAGTGCTACACAGTTAGTAACTGATTAAATCTCGTGGGGAGTTGATCCTCTTGATGAAGTTGTTGTTTTCCTTGACAACAACGTGTCCGTTGTGAGTCCAGCAGTCTGCTATATTTTATCTGCACATAATTTTCTTGTTTGGAAAGCCATCAATGATCTTATCAGTGTAAGGTTCTCGTTGATGTAGAGACGAAGGGACGGCTCTGCTGACTTGTTGTGATTCTTTAGGAAACCTCGGGCGCTGTAGGCTGAATCCCGCATTCTTTCTGATTTAAATGATCATACATCTGGGACGTGCGGGGTCAGTCTGGCGTCCGAGTCGATGGCAGCGCTCAATGTCTTGATCAGACAAAGGAGGACTCATCTTCATCTTCTGGTTGATGATTTCTAGCACTTTGGCACGGGCGTCCTCGCCAGTGCCCGACTTAGCAATTCCCTGGATACGCAAATTTGGGTCGTCGGCTATGTTGCTCCGTGTCGTCGACGCTCACCTCGAGTTTGTCGAATCTGTCCTTCAGTCCATAGATCAATCTGTCTTTTGCATAAATTGTTTGATGCAGACGGGTTATTTCTAGTTTCATGTCTCGAATTATATAAACGCCTGGGGATATATTGCAGATTTTGTCTTTGCAACAATTTCCTCATCACCTAGTAGCTCCAGGACTCTGAGTGCGAAGATGTTTTGTGGGTCTTCTTTGGCATTGGCGCTACCTTTTCGTGATGACTTACTAGAAGGCATTTTGCTGTGCGTAGCTTGGCTGTGGCTTAGCCCTCAAACGATCTGATATAACACCGCAACGTGGTAACGCGGATCACACAATTGTTGTATACTGCTTGTCACGCTTGACTGGTCAGCGAGTAAACGGTCAGCAGGTCCACTACCCAACTATCGCTCAGGCACTTGGCGTGGGCAACAGACAGTTAACAAATTCGGCACAAATATCCCCTTTCAAGACTTACCGCCGGCAACACCTGCTCTCTGAACTTTACTCGTTTCAATGTCTCCGACGCACCAATTTTATGTTTTCATATCACCACTATATCATGTGCTAGCGTTTGACCGTCCAGGGAGTACGTCACTGTCGATCGGTAGCCATCAGTGTGAATGAGATAAGCGATCACGTGGTTTTATGAGATAAGCAATCACGTGGTTTTATGACGTTACATATGACTTGGGTTTTCACTCAGTTAGTGATTTCTATGCAATGCAACAATTTCACTCACGTTAATTTGACGAGTCGTGGCGATATAATTGTTCCGTAAAAAATAAAATGTAACGATGTCGAACCGGTAGCATCAAGTCGGAGAAGTTTGGCGATGCCAGCAATCTTCGACTTCGACGATCTTGTTTATTTTCTGACCATACCATAAAAACGACCTCACAGGACCGCCAAGCTCTCGTCATAGAGACCTATCTAAAATACATGTACACATGTCACGCGGGCAAAAACATACTTTTAATTCCACATAACGACAGCAATTTACAAAAATAAACAAATATTCGCCATCTCCTTAGTATATGGTGAGTTTTTTTTTAGATTTTGTAAATTTCAGCGTTACATAAAAATAAAATCATTGTTGGACAATGTGAGATGTGTATATGTATGGTAGATATACGATGAGAACATTGGCGCATCTAGGTCGTCGTTTATATTGTTATGTCACGAAGTAAAAGATCGCACTGACAGTGACACGCAGTCCGTTTGAGGGGTCCGCTTGCCCTCGACCCGACCGACGTACTCGTCGCTGTCAGTGTTGCTGAATGGGTTCGGACTTCGGGTTCTACGGATTGATGACAGCGACATAGATTCCACTACTGGGAAAGATGTTGGTACGTCATGCTCTTTCAAAGCTATTTTAGCACCAGAATAACCCAGGGCTGCCATCTTCTCGGGGTCGCGGTCGAAACAAGTTTGTGCTACGTCGGATGGAAGTTTGAAGGCTTCAGTTTCGCGAGCCACTTCTTTAGCAAAGTTGGCTGCATGGGGCACTTCAATGAACTACACGTTACTCTGCTCTTACCACTGGTATGAATGCCGCACAAAAACCATTCTGACGCTCGCTTCGAAACAATCGCTGTAAACATTGGTAGATGAATGGCTTGTCGATAACCGAGGGGAAAATATGCATAATCAAGGCAGTCGAAATATACTGCAAGATATAATTTAATATGATTTCAAGCAATCGTCGTTTAATTCCTTTTACCTACCATATTTTTAATGCACTGGCTATTCGCATAGCCCGACTCTGCGAATAGCCATAACGAAGATTCTAAGCTACTCGAAGAGCCGGCGTCAGAAGAAAGAGTCTTTGTCGTAGACCTCCGATAAACCGATACGAAAGCGTGTTTCTTCGCGGTGTTTTTTTTTGCGTGCATGCAATGCAAGGAGGGTGGGGTAATCTTGACCTTATGGAATACTAATTATTACGGCTTTATATTTAATTCTTGCCTCGTTTTATTTATCCCAAAACAAAAATATAATCATACTACATCGCAATAGGTAAACAACGGTGACAATGATGATCAATTATTGCATTTTAGGGCATTTGTTTTGTGGTATAAATAGCGCTTCGAAATGTACCAACCTTCGCGGTTGCACGCGCCGCTGGACAATAATCGCAGAGGCGATAAAAATAGCAGATGCCCTTTGTTGACATGAAGCGATGCACTATGGCGGAATTTACATTTTGGCGTAGATTAAATAAGATAATAATGAAATACAGAGCCGTAATAACGAGAGCCCATAACTTCAAGATTACCCGCTGAAGGCTGTCTGGCCGGTCCGTCTGACCACAAATCTGTGTCAGTAGTTGGGGGTAAAATGTATTTGAACTGAATTAAAAATTGCCTTTTTATTTGGCACGAATAATACAAAAATAAAACACATAATGATAAAAAAAATCATGCCAAGACGCCGGTAATAGCCCTACAGTTATTTCTATTATCCAGAAATACGGCATAATAAAAAAGTTACAACCTCATGCAAGAAGAAATGCAATTGGCTAAAATCATTGCAAACAAAGTGCGTAGTCTGCTATGTAAAGTATACATCAATGTAGTTATAAAGTGGTATGCATGTGTGAACACAAAAAGAGTATTATATTATGCACTATGTTATGGAAATGTGAGCAGATGTTGAATACAAAAAGTGTGATGACTAGGGGTAAGAATTGTTCGACAAAATAATTTCGCATTATTACCCTACGTGAGTAGACATAACTAAGCATTTTAAGAATGTGTTATTTATTTATAGTAAACGAATGTAGACAAGACTTGAAATTGATATGTATCTCCTCACGAATACACTGTACTTTTAAATTAACTATGGAAATGAATATAATATATCATAATAAATTTGCTCTGCGATTAGCACAACTTGATCATGTTATGTTATAGTCGTATCGGTTATGAACATACACTCCATAAAACGTGATTAAAATAAATATTAAACACACTAGAGGGAATGCTTCAATCAATACCACACCGACACACGGGGGTTACTGGCACTAAATTATCACACATCTGGGGCCTATGGGGACGTGGGCTATATTATAAATCTACTGGGATGTTTGCCAGGTAAGCTATTCTTTGAAAAAAATTAAAGCATTTATCTGTAATCACGTATTTTTTTCACTTCTCTGAATGGTGCAACTTTACTGGTTAACCGATTTGAACTTGGGGCAACATGACCCTTAATGTAAGTCGGCCCCCATCACGTACGCAAAATATAAAAACTCTGGACGTCACCAAATCTGGTGCAACTTGAAGCTACCTTTTGTTTGGTGCCCACATTGAAAGCTCCGCAACACGAGACAGCCATAATTAAATACATGTGTTTTTATGTATAACATTTATATGCACTATTACTTGAACTGATCTAATATTTTGGCAACAGTAAAATGGTCATGGAATTAATTGGTGATATAATATTATTAATCAGTTGACAGGACAAACATGGGCAACACTATGTTGTGTATTGTATACATCGTGTTAAGACTCACGTTGTGTTTTTGGGGCAAGACGGTCTAGGTGCATGTGGGGCAAGACGGTGCCTACGTCCTATCCCACACGCATATGGTCACAATGTATCAAATGTATTATGCATGACCAATTATGTTTATGAACATGACATGAACTTTCATAATTTACGTCGTGCTAGCCTCTATGCTGTAATTATGATGGGATATTACTAAGCCAATATTATATTATGTACGGATTCCAAGGTATGTGTTATATTCATAAACTCCAATAAATGTAACAACCATAGTGGCCTGATATATTGTATCATGCCACTTGGATAAATACATACATTTTAATTTCAGTCAATAGTTCGTTCATATAAACGAAAACCACGAGGGGCTTACAGACAACGTTGCGCCAGGCAGAGAACCGTCTTGCCCCAGGAATTGGGCAAGACGGCGTTTTGGGGTACTCTTACTATTTTTTCAAATGCAACTCAGCTAGTTTGTTTATTTATAGAAAATAGTTTTCCAATAGGTAACACACATATCAGTCCATACTGTGAACACATTAAAGGCATGGTAAAGCAGTTTAATTATCTAAAGTTGAACGTTTCCTTAGGGGGACCGCGATGCCCCAGGTTACACTACTGATAATATATTATTGAATAGAAACTCAATCATAGTCATACACAACCTTTAAAATTATCTGCGTAGTTCATTCAAACCTTTAACTTCAACAAACTTCTGTGTAACCTAATTAATGTAGCGTTGTTGGACGTGTTCTCTGTTGCACATTTTTCTAACCAATGTGGTCCATGGGTTAGTGGCACAAACTACGCTGCACAGAATACATGCAGGGCTATTTTATCTGGCTAGATGGTAGAAATATTACGAATTATCACCCAGCACTGCCGCTACCTTTCCGATAAAATGGACGCATGGCACGTGTTATCAACATTGTACATATGCGTGTGATGGTCAATGATAATACCCAATTATGCCGTGATTAGAACGTATTATTGTTACATGATACGGTTAAATTGCGACAGTATAGTTAGCTTATTTGGCTTTGCGCCATGCAGTATTACCATTCAACATGTCATCCGATACTGGTACATCAATACATCATCTGTCTAATTGAGTTCAGGTATCGTGTCTGCCTACCCAGCCAGCACGCAGTCATCGGCCCGAGGGCGGGCATCCGCGGCTGGCAGGCGGCAGTGCTCGACACGAGCATGCCGTTCACAACCCGCTTGCCAGCCGCAGATGCGGCGCTACCACTCGCGGGAGGCGATTTATCAGCACTCGGACTGAGGGAGGCGCGAGCACTGATTTCTGATTCACTCCGTATGCCTATCTGAGGTAGAACTACCCACTAGTTTAAACATGCTATCAACTAGTCCGACTATCTAGTAAAAATCAGCACGTTGCGTGGCGCCACCAACCATACAATTGGAGACGGAGGGGCCCTGCTGAAGATGCTCCTGCATGAGGAGTCCCCAGACGTGCGACAGCTGACGTGGTCTGGCGTCAACGCGGCCCACCAGGCAGAGTGTGGAAACGTACTTGGACTGGTTGACTCCATACTCACTCTGCCAGCCAGCTCAGCTGATGCTGAGAGAGGCTTCGGTCAGCTAAAATTTACAAAGAGCAGCATACGATCAGTGTTGAAGGTGAATCGGCTGACAGACCTGTTGACCATTCAACTGAGGTAACCAGACATCGCAGCGTTTAAGCCAAAGGAGGCTATCGAGCTGTGTAGTGCTGGTGGAGCACGGAGGCCAGACACTTACCCACTTGGGCCAAGGCACGACTATGAGAGTAGCACTGACAGCAGTTACACTGACTGTGACAGTAGTGCCTCGGATGCTGAGTGACACTGACTAACTGGCAGGCAGTGTCAATGCCAGGCCTGGATGACACTGTGTTTTTTTGTGTTTTAAATAAAATTGTTGTGATTTAAATTTCAGTTCTGTTTTGATATCATGACCAGGAAACCTTTGTCTTTACTAGTCCTGTTGTATAGTAAAATAAATGCTGAAGTTCTACCCCTGCCTATGATTTATTATTTGTATTAAATTTCGCATGTCGTGTAAGGGAATGTTTCCCGCGCGATGACGAACCGTGCTGGAGGCGAAATAAAATTAAAAGAAACTAAAATTCGCACGATCCATGTAGTTATTCTTACAGCCAAATTTACAAACAAAGACAATTACTGTTGTAAGCTCCATATGCTTACAATGTTCACTGAACATTTTTTTTATTCTTAAGAATAATATTTACTGAGAATCTATCTCATGCCGCCATCTTTGAATTCCGCTTTTTTAGCATTATAATTTATATGCGACTGGCGCGCCACAAGACAAGGTACGCGTTTACAAATTCCTTTGTGAATCTTTGGCTGTATTTTGTATTATCCAATGCATTGATTTTGAGCGTTATATAAATTATTTTTGTTTGCAAAGCATAGGAAAGTAGAACTTTGCACATCATAATTTTAGGCGCCAAACTCAAAGACAAAGGCCGTGATTACGTGAGCTGACAGCCATATAGCCTATATAATAGGAACAGCTTAGGGCAGGCTTAGCCTTAGGCTTAAGTCAGTTATATATTTATGTTTATTTCTTTGAACAGAACAGACACACATAATATATATATATATATATATATATATATATATATATATATATATAAATATATATATATATATATATATATATATATATATATATATATATATATATATATATATATATATATATTAAACATGATGCGTATTTACGTTATTCTTATGTTGTTGCCAACTTCGTTGTTTCAGCAATTTAACAAGTTAAATTACATTGAGCATAGGTGGAATAGTTCCATTATCTTGCAATGTTGTATTTTATATTCCTACGAGTAGTTCAGTGGGGCTAATTTCAGGAAACAAACATATGGTGCATCTGTCATCGGCCAACATATTAGCAATCAAAGACATTCACGTGAACACATATGAATGCTGTTATATTGATTGGTAATTGAGGTAACAACCAATATGTCAGAAGAGATGAATGATGAATGAGAACGCTAATTAATACTGACACTCGAAGCGCCTTGAAACAATATTAGTAGATTATTTACCTGTGCACACTGTATTTCAATAAAGCAAGATTTATGTTTATGCGAATCACGTTCGTCGCGTTCACACTTTCTCTTGATATTATGAACGTGTACGGAATACTAAGTTCGTAGAGGCAGGTGTATGACGCGGTGGATTTATTCTTTGAGCAGGACAAACCTCGGGAACATCCATTTGTAATTTAGGATGCATTGTCGGATAAAATACAGCGATGTTCGTGTTGCAGTGCCATTCATTGCACGGTGATTGATATTTGAAATTCAATCGTTTATCATAACGTCAATTCAAACGGTGTGTAATGGTCAATCACGCCACATACAACACCTATACGCATTCACGTAATTCGTTTCACTGACCGAGGGACAGCAACAAGACGGGACATCGGTCCATCCAAGGAAATATATTTTCTTAGATCTAAGTAATAAAACAGACTTGTTGGCAAGTCGCAAACGTGCAAGCCGCGTATCAAATCAATTAACGCCATGTCAAAGTAAAGTCTCGAATCATGTACCTGAATTCCAAATTAACTAACTAGACATACCTCTATGGTAGTATAAACAGTTCATGGTACAATGTTTTGTTCTGCGTTTTTATCATCTAGACATATTAATTAACAATATTATACGTAACACAATCATATAATAAATTATCAACGTATTTCAATACATCACGATATCTATGAAACTGACACACAACTTGGCATTTCCGCAAGCGTTGCTTGTGCCATTTCCTTGAGTAAACACATGTTTTTAGTAATTACATGATGCCAACCTGGAGCGTATCTGTCTGTAGAACTGTCGCACGTCGTCGCGAAACATGCGGCTCACAACGCTGTAGAGGAACGGATTGACGACGGAATTAAGAAGAAATATGCGTCGTACATCTGCCGGAACATGTAGTCCAACGCCACCCAACCAAACTGGCAACCAACAGGCTATCGTTACTACAGTGATTATAAATAATACTGACGCATTTTTGTATGCATTAGTCTGTTTTGCAGTTGTCTTTGTTATACGTGACAGTGAATTGCTTTTACTTGACGCGATATCAAATGTTGCTTTTACATTTGGTACAGAATAGGTGACTGAAGGAACCGTTGAAGGTCCCGGAGCAGATGTACTACTTGCAACCCCAACACTCCTATGAGCATTTCGTGCGTTCATCAGCATCGTTACTGCCATCAATGAGTAGGACGCCATCATGACCATGACGTTTGTTACTGTGACAATTGCGGGAAACACCTTAACCAAGAGTGTGTACCGTTTGATTCGTGCCACTGTCAACACCAATGTGCACACAGCGGCCGCTACAGCGATGACCACCAGTGCCCGCTTCGCCCGTAGTGAATTCAGACTGAAGGTGTGAGGACGCCGCACCGCCAGCAGGCGTTCGATCGACACAAACGCCAGAAGCACGAGGGAGAACGTGACGGACATGTTAACGCAGTACGTTGTGACCTCTAGGGTTATGTATTCAAATGTCACTGTTATCAGGACGATTCCGCAAATACAAGCCACCAAATCAGCGACGGCCAACGCAAATATATACACTCTGATAGATGTCGTCATCTTCCTGGCATATACGGCGATAACGAGCAAATTTCCTGGCATTCCCGTCAAACATATAAGAAAGGTGGCCAAACTTCGAACTGGCTCGACGATTGTGGTGAAGTTATTTATCTCGTCGCTGGCATTTACAATGTCTTGTTGCAACGTAGAGTTGTTGGAGATGTTAGTCAACATTTTACTGATGATAGTTGTCGTAGAAATCGTGGTTCTGTAAACTGGGCGTGTTGAGAGAATCCATTTTCCATCCGATGATCAGCAGCACAAATATTTGGAGAAACAACGAAGTCACATAGTTCGGTTTTATTTAGTCGATGAGACCAACAGCTTTACTCCACCAGTCCATAGCCAAAATATACTATGCAAGTGTTAGAATACTCTGCTAAAAGTACCACTCTTTGCGGGAATTACGTACCTTTTTCAAATCGTTCAGCAGGTAACCTAAGAAGTTTCGTTGCAAATAGTAGCCGATGTTTTTGAAAGAAGATATTTGACTCTGAATTACAATAGCTAGTATTATATTACATACATATAATAGAAGCACACACCGCGTTGTCGACATCTTCTACGCATGAATCGTACGTCATCATGGCTTGCGAGTCTCGATGTCGTGGCACCGCCTTAATTCCACACTGTTTTAGACGTTTCGGTCAATCGTCCCAGTTCATCGACCAGCGCGACTGCCTCCAACAAGGTAAACAGTAGAGAGATGCTTAGCAAACGACGATCGTGTTACTTTCAGTGATGGAGCGGTACCACGAACATTTCAATATATTCATGTAAAGGTGCACAGTGCTTACTGTTGTTGATGTCGTCTACGCGTGAGTAGACACCGCTGTTGCTGCGAGTCTCAATGTGGAGACCCCAAAGTCTTCACGCAGTGTGTAATACAATACACATCTTCATACCCTGCTAACATTGTGAAGAACTGAATATTTACTGCTGTAATGCCGTTGTTTTCTGTAATTATTGAATGGTCCGAATTTCGCGACCAGCACAACTTCCCTCCATAAGATCAACAGTGGGCAGTTAATGAGCAGGCGACGAGCATGTATCCTTCAACGATGGAGTGTTAGCTCCCAAAGTACATGCAACATGTGATGACGTTCACGCAGTGTGTAGTACAACGACCAAACCTGCAAACACGTCTACTCACGCGGCTTACATTCAGAAGAACTGAATGTGTATTGCTGCAATGCCGTGGATAGTTAACTAACAATGTGGAAACTAGCACGCTATACGATACGATTCGACGTAACCCGAACCTGCTGAAATACTCAATTAGCCAAATTATTCAGCGAAATTTTTAATATATATGATGTATAATTGGTCTACGAAATGTTACACTTGCTTCATACTAAGCTTGTATTATGTATCACGCGATTGCACGATTAGTCACTATTTAGCTTTCCGTGGTTGTGCGACTGCCCATTCCACTATTCTATTTGACTGCTCAGCGTACATTGTAAAGCCAAAATGATCATTCGTGTGCGCACCGCCGCGATCAGGGCGTTTTTTTCGGAACTACATGCGTTTTCAGGTGCCGGCAGTACAGAGTACGATAACGTATTAGTTTTTTCTGCAGCTGTGATAAAAAAAGACATTTGTTGTAATTCTACAATAACACTAACCATTAAAACACCACCACACCCCAGATACACGGGCTTCCTCTTACTTATTTACAAATCAAATGTAAATTATCCAATCTAACATATCGTGCCCTATCTACAAAACAACCACCCAACTCGGCTATTGTCCTGCATCTTTCAATTATCCCTAGGCAGCTCAGATCATCCATTTCACAACTTATTGTTCCTAAAGCTAAACTTAACTTGGGCAAACGGGCTGTCTCTGTCACTGAGCCTAGGTTCTGGAATGAGATCCACATCACTTTGAAAACATCTAAAAATATATCTACATTAATAAGAAAATTCAAGACATGTTTATTCCAAACTTCATTTCCACTATACATTTTTGTTGATCTCTCTTAATGATAATGACTGGTGCGCGTCCATGTTCACGATTTCATGTTCTGAATCTGAATCTGAAACAATGTTCTCAACGCTCTTTCTTCGTTTGAACTCAGCAGGCTTTTTGAAGAAACGACCCTGGTTCCCCAGTTATTTGACCAAATACAGGAACACTTTCGATTGTTCAGGCACCGTATCCAATGTGTTTTCTAAACTATCCGCCACTTGAATGAATCAAAATACTAAGTTCGGCTGCAATAAAGCGTAAGTCGGCGGCTGGGTTTGTCGACTTGAGTACAAAACGGTTTTAAGAGTCAAATAAAAATCAGTTGGGCAAGTATGTACCTAAGGACATTGGCCTACAGGATAGTTTGTTTGTTATTTCAGTGTTATTTATGTTAATTTGTGTGGGCAAACTTTTCTTTTGCTCTTTCTTGAAATCTTATTGAGTTTAGTCTTCTTTTTATCCATTTAGATTTGTTATGTTTATATTTGTTAAATTTCACTAAATTACACGACATGTGCTTATTTTTGCTTTTTCAATTTTGCATGTATGATATTATAACTGCGGTCTGACTTTTATCTAGTTTATTATACAAATCAGCATTACTCATCTCATTTATAAATTTATTGATAGCTTCATCATTTTGAAAGTGATCGGATCATTTGTTTAGCAGGATACCGGCAGTGGTAATCTTTGTTGTTTGGTAAACATTATCTATTAACGCACCACTTGTGTGATAAAACCTAGTTGGACGGGTAACTTGAGGAAACAGGCTATGGGATATCAGGAAGTCAAAGAATTCACTACACATTCCATTTTCGTTAATTTTGTGTAGATTTAAGTTGTAGTCCCCGGCTATATTAATACTCCTTTTCAATTTGTCAAGGGAAATTATGAGTGAGGTGAATTCATTAATAAATTGTTTAATTTGATCTCTTAACATTCTTGGTGGTCTGTATATATTGCCAATAACTATTGGTTTGGGTAACCCTCCCCCTTTTAAATATATTATTTCAAATTTCAAATATTTCGTATATACATTGTATATTTAAACTTAATATAGAGACAATTATCTTTTTTTTCTTTCACAAAGTTCTTAAATTTATCAATATCATAATACGATGAGTGTTTTATTATTTGTAGTTCGTTAATATTGATGTCGAGAATGCTGATTAAGCTGTTGTTTTCAAGCCCACCCAAATGTGAAAGAATATAAATATCTAAAAATTCCATCATTTAATCAATATCTTTAAAGGCCTGTTAATTATATGTATGTGCGTAGGCGTGAACTGTAATACTTGTGACACACGAGGATGTCTGCCTTTTGTAGATAAGAGTGTTATATGTGAGTGTATATCGTCGTAATATATGTATTTGTTTGTGGATTTCAATGGATGATACTGTGCTATTTTAGGAACATTATATGTGGATGCACAAACAAGCATCGTACAAAAACATAAACAGAAACTCAACATAGTGGCTGACAGCGATGAGGAGTAACCGGCTCTGTGTCAGACAGAACGACTAGCAGGCGGTATATTAAATCAAAATATAATGTGATGCAAAGTATATAATACAAACAATGACAAGTCCACTTTCTAACTATCACTCAGGCACTATGCGTGGGCAACAGAACAATCACAAAGCGATATATTATATCAAAATATTATGTTATGCAATAATATTATTCAAACATTGGAGGCCACAACTGATGAGGTGTCACCTTGTCGGACACCAACACAATACAAGTATAGCATTGATTGTCAGTGTACATCAGCAAGTGCTACACAGTTAGTGACTGATTAAATCTCTTGGGGAGTTGATCCTCTTGATCAAGTTGTTGTTTTCCTTGATAACAACTGTCCATTGTGAGTCCAGCAGTCTGCTATCTTTTATCTGCACTTAATTTTCTTGTTTGGAAAGCCATCAATGATCTTCTCATTGTAATGTCCTCGTTGACGTAGAGAAGAAGGGCCGGCTCTGCTTACTTGTTGTGATTTTTTAAGAAACCTCGGGCGCTGTAGGCTGAATCCCGCATTCGTTCTGATTTAAATCTTATGATCACACATCTGGGACGTGCGGGGCCAGTCTGGCGTCCGAGTAGATGGCAGCGCTCAGTGTCTTGATCAGACAAGGGAGGACTCATCTTCATCTTCTGGTTGATGATTTCTAGCACTTTGGCACGGGCGTCCTCGCCAGTGCCCGACTCAGCAATTCCCGGGATACGCAAATTTGGGTCGTCGGCTATATTGCTCCGTGTCGTCGACGCTCACCTCGAGTTTGTCGAATCTGTCCTTCAGTCCATAGATCAATCTGTCTTTTGCATAAATTGTTTGATGCAGACGGGTTATTTCTAGTTTCATGTCTCGAATTATTTCTTCTATAAACGCCTGGGGATATATTGCAGATTTTGTCTTTGCAACAATTTCCTCATCACCTAGTAGCTCGAGGACTCTGAGTGCGAAGATGTTTTGTGGGTCATCTTTGGCATTGGCGCTACCTTTTCGTGATGACTTATTAGAAGGCATTTTGCTGTGCGTAGCTTGGCTGTGGCTTAGCCCTCAAACGATCTGATATAACACCGCAACGTGGTAACGCGGATCACACAATTGTTGTATACTGCTTGTCACGCTTGACTGGTCAGCGAGTCAACGGTCAGCAGGTCCACTACCCAACTATCGCTCAGGCACTTGGCAACAGACAGTTAACATATTCGGCACAAATATCCCCTTTCAAGACTTACCGCCCGCAACACCTGCTCTCTGAACTTTACTCGTTTCAATGTCTCCGACGCACCAATTTTATGTTTTCATATCACCACTATATCATGTGCTAGCGTTTGACCGTCCAGGGAGTACGTCACTGTCGATCGGTAGCCATCAGTGTGAAAGAGATAAGCGATCACGTGGTTTTATGAGATAAGCAATCAAGTGGTTTTATGACGTTACATATGACTTGGGTTTTCACTCAGTTAGTGATTTCTATGCAATGCAACAATTTCACTCACGTTAATTTGACGAGTCGTGGCGATATAATTGTTCCGTAAAAAATAAAATGTAACGATGTCGAACCGGTAGCGGCAAGTCGGAGAAGTTTGGCGATGCCAGCAATCTTCGACTTCGACGATCTTGTTTATTTTCTGACCATACCATAAAAACGACCTCACAGGACCGCCAAGCTCTCGTCATAGAGACCTATCTAAAATACATGTACACATGTCACGCGGCAAAAACATACTTTTAATTCCACATAACGACAGCAATTTACAAAAATAAACAAATATTCGCCATCTCCTTAGTATATGGTGAGTTTTTTTTTAGATTTTGTAAATTTCAGCTTTACATAAAAATAAAATCATTGTTTGACAATGTGAGATGTGTATATGTATGGTAGATATACGATGAGAACATTGGCGGATCTAGGTCGTCGTTTATATTGTTATGTCACAAAGTAAAAGATCGCACTGACAGTGACACGCAGTCCGTTTGCGGGGTCCGCTTGCCCTCGACCCGACCGACGTACTCGTCGCTGTCAGTGTTGCTGAATGGGTTCGGACTTCGGGTTCTACGGATTGATGACATCGACATAGATTCCACTACTGGGAAAGATGTTGGTACGTCATGCTCTTTCAAAGCTATTTTAGCACCAGAATAACCCAGGGCTGCCATCTTCTCGGGGTCGCGGTCGAAACAAGTTTGTGCTACGTCGGCTTGAAGTTTGAAGGCTTCAGTTTCGCGAGCCACTTCTTTAGCAAAGTTGGCTGCATGGGGCACTTCAACGAACTACACGGTACTCTGTTCTTATCACTGGTATGAATGCCGCACAATAAACCATTATGACGATCGCTTCGAAACAATCGCTGTAAACATTAGTAGATGAATGGCTTGTCGATAACCGAGGGGAAAATATGCATAATCAAGGCAGTCGAAATATACTGCAAGATATAAGATAATATGATTTCAAGCAATCGTCGTTTAATTCCTTTTACCTACCATATTTTTAATGCACTGGCTATTCGCATAGCCCGACTCTGCGAATAGCCATAACGAAGATTCTAAGCTACTCGAAGAGCCGGCGTCAGAAGAAAGAGTCTTTGTCGTAGACCTCCGATAAACCGATACGAAAGCGTGTTTCTTCGCGGTGTTTTTTTTTGCGTGCATGCAATGCAAGGAGGGTGGGGTAATCTTGACCTTATGGAATACTAATTATTACGGCTTTATATTTAATTCTTGCCTCGTTTTATTTATCCCAAAACTTTAATATAATCATACTACATCGCAATAGGTAAACAACGGTGACAATGATGATCAATTATTGCATTTTAGGGCATTTGTTTTGTGGTATAAATAGCGCTTCGAAATGTACCTACCTTCGCGGTTGCACGCGCCGCTGGACAATAATCGCAGAGGCGATAAAAATAGCAGATGCCCTTTGTTGACATGAAGCGATGCACTATGGCGGAATTTACATTTTGGCGTAGATTAAATAAGATAATAATGAAATACAGAGCCGTAATAACGAGAGCCCATAACTTCAAGATTACCCGCTGAAGGCTGTCTGGCCGGTCCGTCTGACCACAAATCTGTGTCAGTAGTTGGGGGTAAAATGTATTTGAACTGAATTAAAAATTGCCTTTTTATTTGGCACGAATAATACAAAAATAAAACACATAATGATAAAAAAAATCATGCCAAGACGCCGGTAATAGCCCTACAGTTATTTCTATTATCCAGAAATACGGCATAATAAAAAAGTTACAACCTCATGCAAGAAGAAATGCAATTGGCTAAAATCACTGCAAACAAAGTGCGTAATCTGCTATGTAAAGTATACATCAATGTAGTTATAAAGTGGTATGCATGTGTGAACACAAAAAGAGTATTATATTATGCACTATGTTATGGAAATGTGAGCAGATGTTGAATACAAAAAGTGTGATGACTAGGGGTAAGAATTGTTCGACAAAATAATTTCGCATTATTACCCTACGTGAGTAGACATAACTAAGCATTTTAAGAATGTGTTATTTATTTATAGTAAACGAAGGTAGACAAGACTTGAAATTGATATGTATCTCCTCACGAATACACTATACTTTTAAATTAACTATGGAAATGAATATAATATATCATAATAAATTTGCTCTGTGATTAGCACAACTTGATCATGTTATGTTATAGTCGTATCGGTTATGAACATACACTCCATAAAACGTGATTAAAATAAATATTAAACACACTAGGGGGAATGCTTAATCAATACCACACCGACGCGGGGGTTACTGGCACTAAATTATCACACATCTGGGGCCTATGGGGACGTGGGCTATATTATAAATCTACTGGGATGATTGCCAGGTAAGCTATTCTTTGAAAATTAAAGCATTTATCTGTAATCACGTATTTTTTTCACTTCTCTGAATGGTGCAACTTTACTGGTTAACCGATTTGAACTTGGGGCAACATGACCCTTAATGTAAGTCGGCCCCCATCACGTACGCAAAATATAAAAACTCTGGACGTCACCAAATCTGGTGCAACTTGAAGCTACCTTTTGTTTGGTGCCCACATTGAAAGCTCCGCAACACGAGACAGCCATAATTAAATACATGTGTTTTTATGTATAACATTTATATGCACTATTACTTGAACTGATCTAATATTTTGGCAACAGTAAAATGGTCATGGAATTAATTGGTGATATAATATTATTAATCAGTTGACAGGACAAACATGGGCAACACTATGTTGTGTATTATATATATCGTGTTAAGACTCACGTTGTGTTTTTGGGGCAAGACGGTCTAGGTGCATGTGGGGCAAGACGGTGCCTACGTCCTATCCCACACGCATATGGTCACAATGTATCAAATGTATTATGCATGACCAATTACGTTTATGAACATGACATGAACTTTGCATAATTTACGTCGTGCCAGCCTCTATGCTGTAATTATGATGGGATATTACTAAGCCAATATTATATTATGTACGGATTGCAAGGTATGTATTATATTCATAAACTCCAATAAATGTAACAACCACAGTGGCCTGATATATTGTATCACGCCACTTGGATAAATACATACATTTTAATTTCAGTCAATAGTTCGTTCATATAAACGAAAACCACGAGGGGCTTACAGACAACGTTGCGCCAGGCAGAGAACCGTCTTGCCCCAGGAATTGGGCAAGACGGCGTTTTGGGGTACTCTTACTATTTTTTCAAATGCAACTCAGCTAGTTTGTTTATTTATAGAAAATAGTTTTCCAATAGGTAACACACATATCAGTCCATACTGTGAACACATTAAAGGCATGGTAAAGCAGTTTAATTATCTAAAGTTGAACGTTTCCTTAGGGGGACCGCGATGCCCCAGGTTACACTACTGATAATATATTATTGAATAGAAACTCAATCATAGTCATACACAACCTTTAAAATTATCTGCGTAGTTCATTCAAACCTTTAACTTCAACAAACTTCTGTGTAACCTAATTAATGTAGCGTTGTTGGACGTGTTCTCTGTTGCACATTTTTCTAACCAATGTGGTCCATGGGTTAGTGGCACAAACTACGCTGCACAGAATACATGCAGGGCTATTTTATCTGGCTAGATGGTAGAAATATTACGAATTATCACCCAGCACTGCCGCTACCTTTCCGATAAAATGGACGCATGGCACGTGTTATCAACATTGTACATATGCGTGTGATGGTCAATGATAATACCCAATTATGCCGTGATTAGAACGTATTATTGTTACATGATACGGTTAAATTGCGACAGTATAGTTAGCTTATTTGGCTTTGCGCCATGCAGTATTACCATTCAACATGTCATCCGATACTGGTACATCAATACATCATCTGTCTAATTGAGTTCAGGTATCGTGTCTGCCTACCCAGCCAGCACGCAGTCATCGGCCCGAGGGCGGGCATCCGCGGCTGGCAGGCGGCAGTGCTCGACACGAGCATGCCGTTCACAACCCGCTTGCCAGCCGCAGATGCGGCGCTACCACTCGCGGGAGGCGATTTATCAGCACTCGGACTGAGGGAGGCGCGAGCACTGATTTCTGATTCACTCCGTATGCCTATCTGAGGTAGAACTACCCACTAGTTTAAACATGCTATCAACTAGTCCGACTATCTAGTAAAAATCAGCACGTTGCGTGGCGCCACCAACCATACAATTGGAGACGGAGGGGCCCTGCTGAAGATGCTCCTGCATGAGGAGTCCCCAGACGTGCGACAGCTGACGTGGTCTGGCGTCAACGCGGCCCACCAGGCAGAGTGTGGAAACATACTCGGACTGGTTGACTCCATACTCACTCTGCCAGCCAGCTCAGCTGATGCTGAGAGAGGCTTCGGTCAGCTAAAATTTACAAAGAGCAGCATACGATCAGTGTTGAAGGTGAATCGGCTGACAGACCTGTTGACCATTCAACTGAGGTAACCAGACATCGCAGCGTTTAAGCCAAAGGAGGCTATCGAGCTGTGTAGTGCTGGTGGAGCACGGAGGCCAGACACTTACCCACTTGGGCCAAGGCACGACTGTGAGAGTAGCACTGACAGCAGTGACACTGACTGTGACAGTAGTGCCTCGGATGCTGAGTGACACTGACTAACTGGCAGGCAGTGTCAATGCCAGGCCTGGATGACACTGTGTTTTTTTGTGTTTTAAATAAAATTGTTGTGATTTAAATTTGAGTTCTGTTTTGATATCATGACCAGTAAACCTTTGTCTTTACTAGTCCTGTTGTATAGTAAAATAAATGCTGAAGTTCTACCCCTGCCTATGATTTATTATTTGTATTAAATTTCGCATGTCGTGTAAGGGAATGTTTCCCGCGCGATGACGAACCGTGCTGGAGGCGAAATAAAATTAAAAGAAACTTAAATTCGCACGATCCATGTAGTTATTCTTACAGCCAAATTTACAAACAAAGACAATTACTGTTGTAAGCTCCATATGCTTACAATGTTCACTGAACATTTTTTTTATTCTTAAGAATAATATTTACTGAGAATCTATCTCATGCCGCCATCTTTGAATTCCGCTTTTTTAGCATTATAATTTATATGCGACTGGCGCGCCACAAGACAAGGTACGCGTTTACAAATTCCTTTGTCAATCTTTGGCTGTATTTTGTATTATCCAATGCATTGATTTTGAGCGTTATATAAATTATTTTTGTTTGCAAAGCATAGGAAAGTAGAACTTTGCACATCATAATTTTAGGCGCCAAACTCAAAGACAAAGGCCGTGATTACGTGAGCTGACAGCCATATAGCCTATATAATAGGAACAGCTTAGGGCAGGCTTAGCCTTAGGCTTAAGTCAGTTATATATTTATGTTTATTTCTTGCGAACAGAACAGACACACATAATTATATATATATATATATATATATATATATATATATATATATATATATATATATATATATATATATATATATATATATATATATATATATATATATATATATATATATATATATATATATATATATATTAAACATGATGCGTATTTACGTTATTCTTATGTTGTTGCCAACTTCGTTGTTTCAGCAATTTAACAAGTTAAATTACATTGAGCATAGGTGGAATAGTTCCATTATCTTGCAATGTTGTATTTTATATTCCTACGAGTAGTTCAGTGGGGCTAATTTCAGGAAACAAACATATGGTGCATCTGTCATCGGCCAACATATTAGCAATCAAAGACATTCACGTGAACACATATGAATGCTGTTATATTGATTGGTAATTGAGGTAACAACCAATATGTCAGAAGAGATGAATGATGAATGAGAACGCTAATTAATACTGACACTCGAAGCGCCTTGAAACAATATTAGTAGATTATTTACCTGTGCACACTGTATTTCAATAAAGCAAGATTTATGTTTATGCGAATCACGTTCGTCGCGTTCACACTTTCTCTTGATATTATGAACGTGTACGGAATACTAAGTTCGTAGAGGCAGGTGTATGACGCGGTGGATTTATTCTTTGAGCAGGACAAACCTCGGGAACATCCATTTGTAATTTAGGATGCATTGTCGGATAAAATACAGCGATGTTCGTGTTGCAGTGCCATTCATTGCACGGTGATTGATATTTGAAATTCAATCGTTTATCATAACGTCAATTCAAACGGTGTGTAATGGTCAATCACGCCACATACAACACCTATACGCATTCACGTAATTCGTTTCACTGACCGAGGGACAGCAACAAGACGGGACATCGGTCCATCCAAGGAAATATATTTTCTTAGATCTAAGTAATAAAACAGACTTGTTGGCAAGTCGCAAACGTGCAAGCCGCGTATCAAATCAATTAACGCCATGTCAAAGTAAAGTCTCGAATCATGTACCTGAATTCCAAATTAACTAACTAGACATACCTCTATGGTAGTACAAACAGTTCATGGTACAATGTTTTGTTCTGCGTTTTTATCATCTAGACATATTAATTAACAATATTATACGTAACACAATCATATAATAAATTATCAACGTATTTCAATACATACGATATCTATGAAACTGACACACAACTTGGCATTTCCGCAAGCGTTGCTTGTGCCATTTCCTTGAGTAAACACATGTTTTTAGTAATTACATGATGCCAACCTGGAGCGTATCTGTCTGTAGAACTGTCGCACGTCGTCGCGAAACATGCGGCTCACAACGCTGTAGAGGAACGGATTGACGACGGAATTAAGAAGAAATATGCGTCGTACATCTGCCGGAACATGTAGTCCAACGCCACCCAACCAAACTGGCAACCAACAGGCTATCGTTACTACAGTGATTATAAATAATACTGACGCATTTTTGTATGCATTAGTCTGTTTTGCAGTTGTCTTTGTTATACGTGACAGTGAATTGCTTTTACTTGACGCGATATCAAATGTTGCTTTTACATTTGGTACAGAATAGGTGACTGAAGGAACCGTTGAAGGTCCCGGAGCAGATGTACTACTTGCAACCCCAACACTCCTATGAGCATTTCGTGCGTTCATCAGCATCGTTACTGCCATCAATGAGTAGGACGCCATCATGACCATGACGTTTGTTACTGTGACAATTGCGGGAAACACCTTAACCAAGAGTGTGTACCGTTTGATTCGTGCCACTGTCAACACCAATGTGCACACAGCGGCCGCTACAGCGATGACCACCAGTGCCCGCTTCGCCCGTAGTGAATTCAGACTGAAGGTGTGAGGACGCCGCACCGCCAGCAGGCGTTCGATCGACACAAACGCCAGAAGCACGAGGGAGAACGTGACGGACATGTTAACGCAGTACGTTGTGACCTCTAGGGTTATGTATTCAAATGTCACTGTTATCAGGACGATTCCGCAAATACAAGCCACCAAATCAGCGACGGCCAACGCAAATATATACACTCTGATAGATGTCGTCATCTTCCTGGCATATACGGCGATAACGAGCAAATTTCCTGGCATTCCCGTCAAACATATAAGAAAGGTGGCCAAACTTCGAACTGGCTCGACGATTGTGGTGAAGTTATTTATCTCGTCGCTGGCATTTACAATGTCTTGTTGCAACGTAGAGTTGTTGGAGATGTTAGTCAACATTTTACTGATGATAGTTGTCGTAGAAATCGTGGTTCTGTAAACTGGGCGTGTTGAGAGAATCCATTTTCCATCCGATGATCAGCAGCACAAATATTTGGAGAAACAACGAAGTCACATAGTTCGGTTTTATTTAGTCGATGAGACCAACAGCTTTACTCCACCAGTCCATAGCCAAAATATACTATGCAAGTGTTAGAATACTCTGCTAAAAGTACCACTCTTTGCGGGAATTACGTACCTTTTTCAAATCGTTCAGCAGGTAACCTAAGAAGTTTCGTTGCAAATAGTAGCCGATGTTTTTGAAAGAAGATATTTGACTCTGAATTACAATAGCTAGTATTATATTACATACATATAATAGAAGCACACACCGCGTTGTCGACATCTTCTACGCATGAATCGTACGTCATCATGGCTTGCGAGTCTCGATGTCGTGGCACCGCCTTAATTCCACACTGTTTTAGACGTTTCGGTCAATCGTCCCAGTTCATCGACCAGCGCGACTGCCTCCAACAAGGTAAACAGTAGAGAGATGCTTAGCAAACGACGATCGTGTTACTTTCAGTGATGGAGCGGTACCACGAACATTTCAATATATTCATGTAAAGGTGCACAGTGCTTACTGTTGTTGATGTCGTCTACGCGTGAGTAGACACCGCTGTTGCTGCGAGTCTCAATGTGGAGACCCCAAAGTCTTCACGCAGTGTGTAATACAATACACATCTTCATACCCTGCTAACATTGTGAAGAACTGAATATTTACTGCTGTAATGCCGTTGTTTTCTGTAATTATTGAATGGTCCGAATTTCGCGACAAGCACAACTTCCTCCATAAGATCAACAGTGGGCAGTTAATGAGCAGGCGACGAGCATGTATCCTTCAACGATGGAGTGTTAGCTCCCAAAGTACATGCAACATGTGATGACGTTCACGCAGTGTGTAGTACAACGACCAAACCTGCAAACACGTCTACTCACGCGGCTTACATTCAGAAGAACTGAATGTGTATTGCTGCAATGCCGTGGATAGTTAACTAACAATGTGGAAACTAGCACGCTATACGATACGATTCGACGTAACCCGAACCTGCTGAAATACTCAATTAGCCAAATTATTCAGCGAAATTTTTAATATATATGATGTATAATTGGTCTACGAAATGTTACACTTGCTTCATACTAAGCTTGTATTATGTATCACGCGATTGCACGATTAGTCACTATTTAGCTTTCCGTGGTTGTGCGACTGCCCATTCCACTATTCTATTTGACTGCTCAGCGTACATTGTAAAGCCAAAATGATCATTCGTGTGCGCACCGCCGCGATCAGGGCGTTTTTTTCGGAACTACATGCGTTTTCAGGTGCCGGCAGTACAGAGTACGATAACGTATTAGTTTTTCCTGCAGCTGTGATAAAAAAAGACATTTGTTGTAATTCTACAATAACACTAACCATTAAAACACCACCACACCCCAGATACACGGGCTTCCTCTTACTTATTTACAAATCAAATGTAAATTATCCAATCTAACATATCGTGCCCTATCTACAAAACAACCACCCAACTCGGCTATTGTCTTGCATCTTTCAATTATCCATAGGCAGCTCAGATCATCCATTTCACAACTTATTGTTCCTAATGCTAAACTTAACTTGGGCAAACGGGCTGTCTCTGTCACTGAGCCTAGGTTCTGGAATGAGATCCACATCACTTTGAAAACATCTAAAAATATAGCTACATTAATAAGAAAATTCAAGACATGTTTATTCCAAACTTCATTTCCACTATACATTTTTGTTGATCTCTCTTAATGATAATAACTGGTGCGCGTCCATGTTCACGATTTCATGTTCTGAATCTGAATCTGAAACAATGTTCTCAACGCTCTTTCTTCGTTTGACCTCAGCCGGCATTTTGAAGAAACGACCCTGGTTCCCCAGTTATTTGACGAAATACAGGAACACTTTCGATTGTTCAGGCACCGTATCCAATGTGTTTTCTAAACTATCCGCCACTTGAATGAATCAAAATACTAGGTTCGGCTGCAATAAAGCGTAAGTCGGCGGCTGGGTTTGTCGACTTCAGTACAAAACGGTTTTAAGAGTAAAATAAAAATCAGTTGGGCAAGTATGTACCTAAGGACATTGGCCTACAGGATAGTTTGTTTGTTATTTCAGTGTTATTTATGTTAATTAGTGTGGGCAAACTTTTCTTTTGCTGTTTCTTGATATCTTATTGAGTTTAGTCTTCTTTTTATCCATTTAGATTTGTTATGTTTATATTTGTTAAATTTCACTAAATTACACGACATATGCTTATTTTTGCTTTTTCAATTTTGCATGTATGATATTATATTTGCTGTCTGACTTTTGTCTAGTTTATTATACAAATCAGCATTACTCATCTCATTTATAAATTTATTGATAGCTTCGTCATTTTGCAAGTGATCGGATCATTTGTTTAGCAGGATACCAGCAGTGGTAATCTTTGTTGTTTGGTAAACATTATCTATTAACGCACCACTTGTGTGATAAAACCTAGTTGGACGGGTAACTTGAGGAAACAGGCTATGGGATATCAGGAAGTCAAAGAATTCACTACACATTCCATTTTCGTTAATTTTGTGTAGATTTAAGTTGTAGTCCCCGGCTATATTAATACTCCTTTTCAATTTGTCAAGGGAAATTATGAGTGAGGTGAATTCATTAATAAATTGTTTAATTTGATCTCTTAACATTCTTGGTGGTCTGTATATATTGCCAATAACTATTGGTTTGGGTAACCCTCCCCCTTTTAGATATATTATTTCAAATTTCAAATATTTCGTATATACATTGTATATTTAAACTTAATATAGAGACAATTATCTTTTTTTTCTTTCACAAAGTTCTTAAATTTATCAATATCATAATACGATGAGTGTTTTATTATTTGTAGTTCGTTAATATTGATGTCGAGAATGCTGATTAAGCTGTTGTTTTCAAGCCCACCCAAATGTGAAAGAATATAATTATCTAAAAATTCCATAATTTAATCAATATCTTTAAAGGCCTGTTAATTATATGTATGTGCGTAGGCGTGAACTGTAATACCTGTGACACACGAGGATGTCTGCCTTTTGTAGATAAGAGTGTTATATGTGAGTGTATATCGTCGTAATATATGTATTTGTTTGTGGATTTCAATGGATGATACTGTGCTATTTTAGGAACATTATATGTGAATGCACAAACAAGCATCGTACAAAAACATAAACAGAAGCTCAACATAGTGGCTGACAGCGATGAGGAGTAACCGGCTCTGTGTCACACAGAACTGCCGGACTAGCAGGCGGTATATTAAATCAAAATATAATGTGATGCAAAGTATATAATACAAACAACGACAAGTCCACTTTCTAACTATCACTCAGGCACTATGCGTGGGCAACAGAACATTCACAAAGCGATATATTATATCAAAATATTATGTTATGCAATAATATTATTCAAACATTGGAGGCAACAACTGATGAGGTGTCACCTTGTCGGACACCAACACAATACAAGTACAGCATTGATTGTCAGTGTACATCAGCAAGTGCTACACAGTTAGTGACTGATTAAATCTCTTGGGGAGTTGATCCTCTTGATCAAGTTGTTGTTTTCCTTGATAACAACTGTCCATTGTGAGTCCAGCAGTCTGCTATCTTTTATCTGCACTTAATTTTCTTGTTTGGAAAGAAATCAATGATCTTCTCATTGTAATGTCCTCGTTGACGTAGAGAAGAAGGGCCGGCTCTGCTTACTTGTGATTATTTTAAGAAACCTCGGGCGCTGTAGGCTGAATCCCGCATTCGTTCTGATTTAAATCTTATGATCACACATCTGGGACGTGCGGGGCCAGTCTGGCGTCCGAGTAGATGGCAGCGCTCAGTGTCTTGATCAGACAAGGGAGGACTCATCTTCATCTTCTGGTTGATGATTTCTAGCACT
Source organism: Lamellibrachia satsuma (assembly GCA_033239005.1). Classification (NCBI taxonomy): domain Eukaryota; kingdom Metazoa; phylum Annelida; class Polychaeta; order Sabellida; family Siboglinidae; genus Lamellibrachia; species Lamellibrachia satsuma. The sequence continues at coordinate 1,278,020 of BSQZ01000026.1, forward strand.
TTGGCACGGGCGTCCTCGCCAGTGCCCGACTCAGCAATTCCCTGGATACGCAAATTTGGGTCGTCGGCTATATTGCTCCGTGTCGTCGACGCTCACCTCGAGTTTGTCGAATCTGTCCTTCAGTCCATATATCAATCTGTCTTTTGCATAAATTGTTTGATGCAGACGGGTTATTTCTAGTTTCATGTCTCGAATTATTTCTTCTATAAACGCCTGGGGATATATTGCAGATTTTGTCTTTGCAACAATTTCCTCATCACCTAGTAGCTCGAGGACTCTGAGTGCGAAGATGTTTTGTGGGTCATCTTTGGCATTGGCGCTACCTTTTCGTGATGACTTATTAGAAGGCATTTTGCTGTGCGTAGCTTGGCTGTGGCTTAGCCCTCAAACGATCTGATATAACACCGCAACGTGGTAACGCGGATCACACAACTGTTGTATACTGCTTGTCACGCTTGACTGGTCAGCGAGTCAACGGTCAGCAGGTCCACTACCCAACTATCGCTCAGGCACTTGGCGTGGGCAACAGACAGTTAACAAATTCGGCACAAATATCCCCTTTCAAGACTTACCGCCGCAACACCTGCTCTCTGAACTTTACTCGTTTCAATGTCTCCGACGCACCAATTTTATGTTTTCATATCACAACTATATCACGTGCTAGCATTTGACCGTCCAGGGAGTACGTCATTGTCGATCGGTAGCCATCAGTGTGAATGAGATAAGCGATCACGTGGTTTTATGAGATAAGCAATCACGTGGTTTTATGACGTTACATATGACTTGGGTTTTCACTCAGTTAGTGATTTCTATGCAATGCAACAATTTCACTCACGTTAATTTGACGAGTCGTGGCGATATAATTGTTCCGTAAAAATAAAATGTAACGATGTCGAACCGGTAGCGGCAAGTCGGAGAAGTTTGGCGATGCCAGCAATCTTCGACTTCGACGATCTTGTTTATTTTCTGACCATACCATAAAAACGACCTCACAGGACCGCCAAGCTCTCGTCATAGAGACCTATCTAAAATACATGTACACATGTCACGCGGCAAAAACATACTTTTAATTCCACATAACGACAGCAATTTACAAAAATAAACAAATATTCGCCATCTCCTTAGTATATGGTGAGTTTTTTTTTAGATTTTGTAAATTTCAGCGTTACATAAAAATAAAATCATTGTTTGACAATGTGAGATGTGTATATGTATGGTAGATATACGATGAGAACATTGGCGCATCTAGGTCGTCGTTTATATTGTTATGTCACGAAGTAAAAGATCGCACTGACAGTGACACGCAGTCCGTTTGCGGGGTCCGCTTGCCCTCGACCCGACCGACGTACTCGTCGCTGTCAGTGTTGCTGAATGGGTTCGGACTTCGGGTTCTACGGATTGATGACAGCGACATAGATTCCACTACTGGGAAAGATGTTGGTACGTCAAGCTCTTTCAAAGCTATTTTAGCACCAGAATAACCCAGGGCTGCCATCTTCTCGGGGTCGCGGTCGAAACAAGTTTGTGCTACGTCGGCTTGAAGTTTGAAGGCTTCAGTTTCGCGAGCCACTTCTTTAGCAAAGTTGGCTGCATGGGGCACTTCAACGAACTACACGTTACTCTGTTCTTACCACTGGTATGAATGCCGCACAAAAACCATTCTGACGCTCGCTTCGAAACAATCGCTGTAAACATTGGTAGATGAATGGCTTGTCGATAACCGAGGGGAAAATATGCATACTCAAGGCAGTCGAAATATACTGCAAGATATAATTTAATATGATTTCAAGCAATCGTCGTTTAATTCCTTTTACCTACCATATTTTTAATGCACTGGCTATTCGCATAGCCCGACTCTGCGAATAGCCATAACGAAGATTCTAAGCTACTCGAAGAGCCGGCGTCAGAAGAAAGAGTCTTTGTCGTAGACCTCCGATAAACCGATACGAAAGCGTGTTTCTTCGCGGTGTTTTTTTTTGCGTGCATGCAATGCAAGGAGGGTGGGGTAATCTTGACCTTATGGAATACTAATTATTACGGCTTTATATTTAATTCTTGCCTCGTTTTAAACACATAATGATAAAAAACATCATGCCAAGACGCCAGTAATAGCCCTACAGTTATTTCTATTATCCAGAAATACGGCATAATAAAAAAGTTACAACCTCATGCAAGAAGAAATGCAATTGGCTAAAATCATTGCAAACAAAGTGTGTAATCTGCTATGTAAAGTATACATCAATGTAGTTATAAAGTGGTATGCATGTGTGAACACAATAAGAGTATTATATTATGCACTATGTTATGGAAATGTGAGCAGATGTTGAATACAAAAAGTGTGATGACTAGGGGTAAGAATTGTTCGACAAAATAATTTCGCATTATTACCCTACGTGAGTAGACATAACTAAGCATTTTAAGAATGTGTTATTTATTTATAGTAAACGAATGTAGACAAGACTTGAAATTGATATGTATCTCCTCACGAATACACTATACTTTTAAATTAACTATGGAAATGAATATAATATATCATAATAAATTTGCTCTGCGATTAGCACAACTTGATCATGTTATGTTATAGTCGTATCGGTTATGAACATACACTCCATAAAACGTGATTAAAATAAATATTAAACACACTAGAGGGAATGCTTCAATCAATACCACACCGACACACGGGGGTTACTGGCACTAAATTATCACACATCTGGGGCCTATGGGGACGTGGGCTATATTATAAATCTACTGGGATGTTTGCCAGGTAAGCTATTCTTTGAAAAAAATTAAAGCATTTATCTGTAATCACGTATTTTTTTCACTTCTCTGAATGGTGCAACTTTACTGGTTAACCGATTTGAACTTGGGGCAACATGACCCTTAATGTAAGTCGGCCCCCATCACGTACGCAAAATATAAAAACTCTGGACGTCACCAAATCTGGTGCAACTTGAAGCTACCTTCTGTTTGGTGCCCACATTGAAAGCTCCGCAACACGAGACAGCCATAATTAAATACATGTGTTTTTATGTATAACATTTATATGCACTATTACTTGAACTGACCTAATATTTTGGCAACAGTAAAATGGTCATGGAATTAATTGGTGATATAATATTATTAATCAGTTGACAGGACAAACATGGGCAACACTATGTTGTGTATTGTATACATCGTGTTAAGACTCACGTTGTGTTTTTGGGGCAAGACGGTCTAGGTGCATGTGGGGCAGACGGTGCCTACGTCCTATCCCACACGCATATGGTCACAATGTATCAAATGTATTATGCATGACCAATTATGTTTATGAACATGACATGAACTTTGCATAATTTACGTCGTGCTAGCCTCTATGCTGTAATTATGATGGGATATTACTAAGCCAATATTATATTATGTACGGATTGCAAGGTATGTATTATATTCATAAACTCCAATAAATGTAACAACCATAGTGGCCTGATATATTGTATCATGCCACTTGGATAAATACATACATTTTAATTTCAGTCAATAGTTCGTTCATATAAACGAAAACCACGAGGGGCTTACAGACAACGTTGCGCCAGGCAGAGAACCGTCTTGCCCCAGGAATTGGGCAAGACGGCGTTTTGGGGTACTCTTACTATTTTTTCAAATGCAACTCAGCTAGTTTGCTTATTTATAGAAAATAGTTTTCCAATAGGTAACACACATATCATTCCATACTGTGAACACATTAAAGGCATGGTAAAGCAGTTTAATTATCTAAAGTTGAACGTTTCCTTAGGGGGACCGCGCTGCCCCAGGTTACACTACTGGTAATATATTATTGAATAGTAACTCAATCATAGTCATACACAACCTTTAAAATTATCTGCGTAGTTCCCTCAAACCTTTAACTTCAACAAACTTCTGTGTAACCTAATTAATGTAGCGTTGTTGGACGTGTTCTCTGTTGCACATTTTTCTAACCAATGTGGTCCATGGGTTAATGGCACAAACTACGCTGCACAGAAGATATGCAGGGCTATATCACTCTGGCTAGATGGTAGAAATATTACGAATTATCACCCAGCACTGCCGCTACCTTTCCGATAAAATGGACGCATGGCACGTGTTATCAACATTGTACATATGCGTGTAATGGTCAATGATAATACGCAATTATGCCGTGATTAGAACGTATTATTGTTACATGATACGGTTAAATTGCGACAGTATAGTTGGCTTCTTTGGCTTTGCGCCATGCAGTATTCCCATTCAACATGTCATCCGATACTGGTACATCAATACATCATCTGTCTAATTGAGTTCAGGTATCGTGTCTGCCTACCCAGCTAGCACGCAGTCATCGGCCCGAGGGCGGGCATCCGCGGCTGGCAGGCGGCAGTGCTCGACACGAGCATGCCGTTCACAACCCGCTTGCCAGCCGCAGATGCGGCGCTAGCACTCGCGGGAGGCGATTTATCAGCACTCGGACTGAGGGAGGCGCGAGCACTGATTTCTGATGACGTGCGACAGCTGACGTGGTCTGGCGTCAACGCAGCCCACCAGGCAGAGTGTGGAAAAATACTTGGACTGGTTGACTCCATACTCACTCTGTCAGCCAGCTCAGCTGATGCTGAGAGAGGCTTCGGTCAGTTAAAAATTACAAACAGCAGCATCCGATCAGTGCTGAAGGTGAATAGGCTGACAGATCTGTTGACCATTCAACTGAGGTTACCAGACATCGCAGCGTTTAAGCCAAAGGAGGCTATCGAGCTGTGTAGTGCTGGTGGAGCACGGAGGCCAGACACTTACCCACTTGGGCCAAGGCACGAGTGTGAGAGTGGCACTGACAGCAGTGACAATGACTGTGACAGTAGCGCCTCGGATGCTGAGTGACACTGACTAACTGGCAGGCAGTGTCAATGCCAGGCCTGGATGACACTGTGTTTTTTTGTGTTTTAAATAAAATTGTTGTGATTTAAATTTGAGTTCTGTTTTGATATCATGACCAGTAAACCTTTTGGTGGACTAGTAAAGTTTTGTCTTTACTAGTCCTGCTGTCTAGTAAAATAAATGCTGAAGTTCTACCCCTGCCTATGATTTATTATTTGTATTAAATTTCGCATGTGGTGTAAGGGAGTGTTTCCCGCGCGATGACGAACCATGCTGGAGGCGAAATAAAATTAAAAGAAACTAAAATTCGCATGATCCGTGTAGTTATTCTTATAACAAAATTTACAAGCAAAGACAATTACTGTTGTAAGCTCCATATGCTTACAATGTTCACTGAACATTTTAATTGTTAAAAAAATTTTACTGCGAGTCTATCCCATGCCGCCATCTATGAATTCTGCTTTTTTACCGTTATAATTTATATGCGACTGGCGCGCCACAAGACAAGGTACGCGTTTACAAATTCCTTTGTGAATCTTTGGCTGTATTTTGTATTATCCAATGCATTGATTTTGAGCATTATATAAATTATTTTTGTTTGCAAAGCATAGGAAAGTAGAACTTTGCACATCTTAATTTTAGGCGCCAAACTCAAAGACAAAGGCCGTGATTACGTGAGCTGACAGCCATATAGCCTATATAATAGGTACAGCTTAGGGCAGGCTTAACCTTAGGCTTAAGTCAGTTATAGGAGAAGTCTGAAGATTTGTTTAAACAGGCTCAATCTGTACTGTCAATTTATGTTTATTTCTTATGAACAGAACAGACACACATATATATATATATATATATATATATATATATATATATATATATATATATATATATATATATATATATATATATATATATATATATATATATATATATATATTAAACATGATGCGTATTTACGTTATTCTTATGTTGTTGTCAACTTCGTTGTTTCAGCAATTTAACAAGTTAAATTACATTGAGCATAGGTGGAATAGTTCCACTATCTTGCAATGTTGTATTTTATATTCCTACGAGTAGTTCAGTGGGGCTAATTTCAGGAAACAAACATATGGTGCATCTGTCATCGGCCAACATATTAGCAATCAACGACATTCACGTGAGCACATATGAATGCTGTTATATTGATTGGTAATTGAGGTAACAACCAATATGTCAAAAGAGACGAATGATGAATGAGAACGCTAATTAATACTGACACTCGAAGCGCCTTGAAACAATATTAGTAGATTATTTACTTGTGCACACTGTATTTCAATAAAGCAAGATTTATGTTCATGCGAATCACGTTCGTCGCTTTCACACTTTCTCTTGATATTCTGAACATATACGGAATACTAAGTTCGTAGAGGCAGGTGTATGACGCGGTGGATTTATTCTTTGAGTAGGACAAACCTGGGGAACATCCATTTGTAATTTAGGATGCATTGTCGGATAAAATACAGCGATGTTCGTGTTGCAGTGCCATTCATTGCACGGTGTATGATATTTGAAATTCAATCGTTTATCATAACGTCAATTCAAACGGTGTGTAATGGTCAATCACGCCACATACAACACCTATACGCATTCACGTAATTCGTTTCACTGACCGAGGGACAGCAACAAGACGGGACAACGGTTCATCCAAGGAAATGTATTTTCTTAGATCTAAGTAATAAAACAGACTTGTTGGCAAGTCGCAAACGTGCAAGCCGCGTATCAAATCAATTAACGCCATGTCAAAGTAAAGTCTCGAATCATGTACCTGAATTCCAAATTAAGACCCAAGACAAGTTGCGCTCAAACACATGGCTATAGCTTTCTATATAGTGAAATAGTTATGACAAAGCCGTCCATTTGCTATCGATATTATGTATTAAGAATAATATTATTACGAGTCATATAAATTAATGCATTGCTAACTAGACATAACTCTATGGTAGTATAAACAGTTCATTGTACAATGTTTTGTTCTGAGTTTTTATCATCTAGACATATTAATTAACAATATTATACGTACACAATCATATATTAAATTATCAACGTATTTCAGTACATCACGATATCTATGAAACTGACACACAACTTGGCATTTCCGCAAGCGTTGCTTGTGCCATTTCCTTGAGTAAACACATGTTTTTTAGTAATTACATGATGCCAACCTGGAGCGTATCTGTCTGTAGAACTGTCGCACGTCGTCGCGAAACATGCGGCTCACAACGCTGTAGAGGAATGGATTGACGACGGAATTAAGAAGAAATATGCGTCGTACATCTGCCGGAACATGTAGTCCAACGCCACCCAACCAAACTGGCAACCAACAGGCTATCGTTACTACAGTGATTATAAATAACACTGACGCATTTTTGTATGCATTAGTCTGTTTTGCAGTTGTCTTTGTTATACGTGACAGTGAATTGCTTTTACTTGACGCGATATCAAATGTTGCTTTTACATTTGGTACAGAATAGGTGACTGAAGGAACCGTTGAAGGTCCCGGAGCAGATGTACTACTTGCAACCCCAACACTCCTATGAGCATTTCGTGCGTTCATCAGCATCGTTACTGCCATCAATGAGTAGGACGCCATCATGACCATGACGTTTGTTACTGTGACAATTGCGGGAAACACCTTAACCAAGAGTGTGTACCGTTTGATTCGTGCCACTGTCAACACCAATGTGCACACAGCGGCCGCTACAGCGATGACCACCAGTGCCCGTTTCGCCCGTAGTGAATTTAGACTGAAGGTGTGAGGACGCCGCACCGCCAGCAGGCGTTCGATCGACACAAACGCCAGAAGCACGAGCGAGAACGTGACGGACATGTTAACACAGTACGTTGTGACCTCTAGGGTTATGTAGTCAAATGTCACTGTTATCAGGACGATTCCGCAAATACAAGCCACCAAATCAGCGACGGCCAACGCAAATATATACACTCTGATAGATGTCGTCATCTTCCTGGCATATACGGCGATAACGAGCAAATTTCCTGGCATTCCCGTCAAACATATAAGAAAGGTGGCCAAACTTCGAACTGGCTCAACGATTATGGTGAAGTTATTTATCTCGTCGCTGGCATTTACAATGTCTTGTTGCAACGTAGAGTTGTTGGAGATGTTAGTCAACATTTTACTGATGATAGTTGTAGAAATCGTGGTTCTGTAAACTGGGCGTGTTGATAGAATCCATTTTCCATCCGATGATCAGCAGCACAAATATTTGGAGAAACAACGAAGTCACATAGTTCGGTTTTATTTAGTCGATGAGACCAACAGCTTTACTCCACCAGTCCATAGCCAAAATATACTATGCAAGTGTTAGAATACTCTGCTAAAAGTACCACTCTTTGCGGGAATTACGTACCTTTTTCAAATCGTTCAGCAGGTAACCTAAGAAGTTTCGTTGCAAATAGTAGCCGATGTTTTTGAAAGAAGATATTTGACTCTGAATTACAATAGCTAGTATTATATTACATACATATAATAGAAGCACACACCGCGTTGTCGACATCTTCTACGCATGAATCGTACGTCATCATGGCTTGCGAGTCTCGATGTCGTGGCACCGCCTTAATTCCACACTGTTTTAGACGTTTCGGTCAATCGTCCCAGTTCATCGACCAGCGCGACTGCCTCCAACAAGGTAAACAGTAGAGAGATGCTTAGCAAACGACGATCGTGTTACTTTCAGTGATGGAGCGGTACCACGAACATTTCAATATATTCATGTAAAGGTGCACAGTGCTTACTGTTGTTGATGTCGTCTACGCGTGAGTAGACACCGCTGTTGCTGCGAGTCTCAATGTGGAGACCCCAAAGTCTTCACGCAGTGTGTAATACAATACACATCTTCATACCCTGCTAACATTGTGAAGAACTGAATATTTACTGCTGTAATGCCGTTGTTTTCTGTAATTATTGAATGGTCCGAATTTCGCGACAAGCACAACTTCCCTCCATAAGATCAACAGTGGGCAGTTAATGAGCAGGCGACGAGCATGTATCCTTCAACGATGGAGTGTTAGCTCCCAAAGTACATGCAACATGTGATGACGTTCACGCAGTGTGTAGAACAACGACCAAACCTGCAAACACGTCTACTCACGCGGCTTACATTCAGAAGAACTGAATGTGTATTGCTGCAATGCCGTGGATAGTTAACTAACAATGTGGAAACTAGCACGCTATACGATACGATTCGACGTAACCCGAACCTGCTGAAATACTCAATTAGCCAAATTATTCAGCGAAATTTTTAATATATATGATGTATAATTGGTCTACGAAATGTTACACTTGCTTCATACTAAGCTTGTATTATGTATCACGCGATTGCACGATTAGTCACTATTTAGCTTTCCGTGGTTGTGCGACTGCCCATTCCACTATTCTATTTGACTGCTCAGCGTACATTGTAAAGCCAAAATGATCATTCGTGTGCGCACCGCCGCGATCAGGGCGTTTTTTTCGGAACTACATGCGTTTTCAGGTGCCGGCAGTACAGAGTACGATAACGTATTAGTTTTTCCTGCAGCTGTGATAAAAAAAGACATTTGTTGTAATTCTACAATAACACTAACCATTAAAACACCACCACACCCCAGATACATGTGCTATTTTAGGAACATTATATGTGGATGCACAAACAAGCATCGTACAAAAACATAAACAGAAACTCAACATAGTGGCTGACAGCGATGAGGAGTAACCGGCTCTGTGTCAGACAGAACGACTAACAGGCGTATATTAAATCAAAATGTAATGTGATGCAAATGATATAATACAAACAATGATAAGTCCACGTTCTAACTATCACTCAGGCACTATGCGTGGGCAACAGAACATTCACAAAGCGATATATTATATCAAAATATTATGTGATGCAATAATATTATTCAAACATTGGAGGCAATAACTGATGAGGTGTCACCTTGTCGGACACCAACACAATACAAGTATAGCATTGATTGTCAGTGTACATCAGCAAGTGCTACACAGTTAGTAACTGATTAAATCTCTTGGGGAGTTGATCCTCTTGATCAAGTTGTTGTTTTCCTTGATAACAACTGTCCATTGTGAGTCCAGCAGTCTGCTATCTTTTATCTGCACTTAATTTTCTAGTTTGGAAAGCCGTCAATGATCTTCTCATTGTAATGTCCTCGTTGACGTAGAGAAGAAGGGCCGGCTCTGCTTACTTGTTGTGATTTTTTAAGAAACCTCGGGCGCTGTAGGCTGAATCCCGCATTCGTTCTCATTTAAATCTTATGATCACACATCTGGGACGTGCGGGGCCAGTCTGGCGTCCGAGTAGATGGCAGCTCTCAGTGTGTTGATCAGACAAGGGAGGACTCATCTTCATCTTCTGGTTGAAAATTTCTAGCCCTTTAGCACGGGCGTCTTCGACAGTGCCCGACTCAGCAATTCCCTGGATACGCATATTGGCTCGTCGGCTATATTGCTCCGTGTCGTCGACGCTCACCTCGAGTTTGTCGATTCTGTCCTTCAGTCCATAGATCAATCTGTCTTTTGCATCAAATGTTTGATGCAGACGGGTTATTTCTAATTTCACGTCTCGAATTTCTTCTATAAAGGCATGGGGATATATTGCAGATTTTATTTTTGTAGTAGCTCTAGGACTCTGAGTGCGAAAATGTTTTGTGGGTCTTCTTCGGCATTGGCACTAACTTTTCATGATGACTTATTATAAGGCATTTTGCCGTGCGTAGCTTGGCTGTGGCTTAGCCGTCAAGCGATCTTATATAACACCGCAACAATTGTTGTCTGCAGCTTGTCACGCTTGACTGGTCATCGAGTAAACGGTCAGCTGGTCCACTACCCAACTATCGCTCAGTCACTAGGCGTGGGCAACAGACAGTTCAAAAATTCGGCAGAAATATCCCCTTTCAAGATTTACAGCCGGCAATACCTGCTCTCTGAACTTTACTCGTTTCATTGTCTCCGACGCACCATGCTAGCGTTTGACCGTCCAGGAAGTATGTCACTGTCACTCGGTAGCCATCAGTGTGAATGATATAAGCGATCACATGGTTTTATGAGATAAACGATCACGTGGTTTTATGACGTCACATATGACTTGGGTTTTCATTCAGTTAGTGATTTATATGCAGTGCAACAATTTCACTCACGTTAATTTGACGAGTCGTGGCGATATCAGTGTTCCGTAAAAAATAAAATGTTTCGATGTCGAACCGCTAGAGGCAAGTCGGAGCAGTTTGGCGATGCCAGCAGCCTTCGACTTCGACGATCTTATTTATTTTCTGACCATACCATAAAAACGACCACACAGGGCCCCCAAATTCTCATCATAGAAGCCTATCTAAAATACATGTACACATGTCACGTGGCAAACATTTTTTTTATAGATTTTGATAAATTTTTAGCGCTATATAAAACTAAAATCATTGTTTGTCGATGTGAGATGTTGCTGAATGCCTTCAGACTTCGGGTTCTACGGATGACATCGACATAGCTTCCAATACTGGGAAAGATGTTGGCACATCATGCTCTTTCAAAGCTATTTTAGCACCAGAATAACCCAGGGCTGCCATCTTCTCCGGGTCGCGGTCGAAACAAGTTTGTGCTTCTCTGGCTTGCAGTTTGAAGGCTTCATTTTCGCGAACCATTTCTTTAGCAAAGTTGGCTGCATGGGGCACTTCAATGAACTACATGTTACTCTGTTCTTACCACTGGTATGAATGCCGCACAATAAACCATTCTGACGCTCGCTTCGAAACAATCGCCTTAAACATTGGTAAATGGATGGCTTGTCGATAACCGCGGGGAAAGTATGCATAGTCGAGGCAGTCGAAGTATACTGCAATATATAATATAATATGATTTCAAGCAATCGTCGTTTAATTCCTTTTACCTACCATATGTTTAAGGCACTGGCTATTCGCATAGCCCGACTCTGCGAATAGCCATAACGAAGATTCTAAACTACTCGAAGAGCCGGCGTCATAAGAAAACGTCTTTTGTCGTAGACCTCCGATCAACCGATAAGAAAGCGTGTTTCTTCGCGGTGCTTTTTTTTGCGTACATGCAATGCAAGGAGGGTGGATTCCAGAAAACGGCAGGGGTAATCTTGTCCTTATGGTATACTAATTATTACGGCTTTATATTTCAATCTTGCCTCGTTTTATTTATCCCAAAACTTTAATTTCACCATACTACATCGCAATAGGTAAACAACGGTGACAATGATGATAAATGATTGCATTTTAGGGCATTTGTGCCGTGGTATAATTAGCGCTTCGAATTGTATCAACCTTCGCGGTTGCACGCGCCGGTGGACAATAAACGCAGAGGCGATCAAAATAACAGATGCCCTTTGTTTACCTGAAGCGATGCACTATGGCGGAATTTACATTTTGGCGTAGATTAAATTAGGTAAAAATGAAATACAGAGCCGTAATAACGAGGGCCCATAAGTTCAAGATTACCCGCTGGAGGCTGTCTGGCCGGTCCGTCTGGCCACCACTCTGTGTCAGTAGTTGGTGGTAACATGCATTTGATTTCAATAAAAAATTGCCGTTGTCATTGGTATTGCAAATACCAAACCTGGGCTGGATAGTACAAGGACTCGTAGGCTCTTGCCTTTCTCACGTGCAACTTAGGCAACTGGGATAGTCTTTAATATAGAGTAGATTGTGAATATGTCTTTTTGCATGTATGTCTGTCTGTCAGTCTGCCTGAATATATGTATGTATGTATGCATGTATGTATATATGTATATATGTCTGTCTTTTCTGTATGTATGTTTCCACCACCATGGGGCCCCGGGCACGCTATATATATATATATATATATATATATATATATATATATATATATATATATATATATATATATATATATATATATATATATATATATATATATATATATATATTATTTTATATTCCCGCAGGTCGGGTATTACGTCAAAGGAACCAATGTGGACGTGGACTTATTATAAGGCATTTTGCCGTGCGTAGCTTGGCTGTGGCTTAGCCGTCAAGCGATCTTATATAACACCGCAACAATTATTATCTGCAGCTTGTCACGCTTGACTGGTCATCGAGTCAACGGTCAGCTGGTCCACTACCCAACTATCGCTCAGTCACTAGGCGTGGGCAACAGACAGTTCAAAAATTCGGCACAAATATCCCCTTTCAAGATTTACAGCCGGCAACACCTGCTCTCTGAACTTTACTCGTTTCAATGTCTCCGACGCACCATGCTAGCGTTTGACCGTCCAGGAAGTATGTCACTGTCACTCGGTAGCCATCAGTGTGAATGATATAAGCGATCACATGGTTTTATGAGATAAGCGATCACGTGGTTTTATGACGTCACATATGAATTGGGTTTTCATTCAGTTAGTGATTTCTATGCAGTGCAACAATTTCACTCACGTTAATTTGACGAGTCGTGGCGATATCAGTGTTCCGTAAAAAATAAAATGTTTCGATGTCGAACCGCTAGAGGCAAGTCGGAGCAGTTTGGCGATGCCAGCAGCCTTCGACTTCGACGATCTTATTTATTTTCTGACCATACCATAAAAACGACCACACAGGGCCGCCAAACTCATATCATAGAAGCCTATCTAAAATACATGTACACATGTCACGTGGCAATTTTTTTTTTAGATTTTGATAAATTTTTAGTGTTACGTAAAACTAAAACCATTGTTTGACGATGTGAGATGTGTGTATGTATGGTAGATATATGATGAGAATATTGTCGGCTCTAGGTGGTCGTTTTTATTGTTATGTCACAAAGTAAAAGATCGCACTGACAGTGACACGCAGTCCGTTTGCGGGGTCAGCTTGCCCTCGACCCGACCTATGTGCTCGTCGCTGCCCGTGTTGCTGAATGCCTTCAGACTTCGGGTTCTACGGATGACATCGACATAGCTTCCAATACTGGGAAAGATGTTGGCACATCATGCTCTTTCAAAGCTATTTTAGCACCAGAATAACCCAGGGCTGCCATCTTCTCGGGGTCGCGGTCGAAACAAGTTTGTGCTACGTCGGCTTGAAGTTTGAAGGCTTCAGTTTCGCGAGCCATTTCTTTAGCAAAGTTGGCTGCATGGGGCACTTCAATGAACTACATGTTACTCTGTTCTTACCACTGGTATGAATGCTGCGCAATAAACCATTCTGACGCTGGCTTCGAAACAATCGCCTTAAACATTGGTAAATGGATGGCTTGTCGATAACCGCGGGGAAAGTATGCATAGTCGAGGCAGTCGAAGTATACTGCAATATATAATATAATATGATTTCAAGCAATCGTCGTTTAATTCATTTTACCTACCATATTTTTAAGGCACTGGCTATTCGCATAGCCCAACTCTGCGAATAGCCATAACGAAGATTCTAAACTACTCGAAGAGCCGGCGTCATAAGAAAACGTCTTTTGTCGTAGACCTCCGATCAACCGATAAGAAAGCATGTTTCTTCGCGGTGCTTTTTTTTGCGTACATGCAATGCAAGGAGGGTGGATTCCAGAAAACGGCAGGGGTAATCTTGTCCTTATGGTATACTAATTATTACGGCTTTATATTTCAATCTTGCCTCGTTTTATTTATCCCAAAACTTTAATTTCACCATACTACATCGCAATAGGTAAACAACGGTGACAATGATGATAAATGATTGCATTTTAGGCATTTGTGCCGTGGTATAATTAGCGCTTCGAATTGTATCAACCTTCGCGGTTGCACGCGCCGGTGGACAATAAACGCAGAGGCGATCAAAATAACAGATGCCCTTTGTTTACCTGAAGCGATGCACTATGGCGGAATTTACATTTTGGCGTAGATTAAATTAGGTAAAAATGAAATACAGAGCCGTAATAACGAGGGCCCATAAGTTCAAGATTACCCGCTGGAGGCTGTCTGGCCGGTCCGTCTGGCCACCACTCTGTGTCAGTAGTTGGTGGTAACATGCATTTGATTTCAATAAAAATTGCCGTTGTCATTGGTATTGCAAATACCAAACCTGGGCTGGATAGTACAAGGACTCGTAGGCTCTTGCCTTTCTCACGTGCAACTTAGGCAACTGGGATAGTCTTTAATATAGAGTAGATTGTGAATATGTCTTTTTGCATGTATGTCTGTCTGTCAGTCTGCCTGAATATATGTATGTATGTATGCATGTATGTATATATGTATATATGTCTGTCTTTTCTGTATGTATGTTTCCACCACCATGGGCCCCTGGCACGCTAATATATATATATATATATATATATATATATATATATATATATATATATATATATATATATATATATATATATATATATATATATATATATATATATATATATATATATATATATATATTATTTTATATTCCCGCAGGTCGGGTATTACGTCAAAGGAACCAATGTGGACGTGGACTTATTATAAGGCATTTTGCCGTGCGTAGCTTGGCTGTGGCTTAGCCGTCAAGCGATCTTATATAACACCGCAACAATTATTATCTGCAGCTTGTCACGCTTGACTGGTCATCGAGTCAACGGTCAGCTGGTCCACTACCCAACTATCGCTCAGTCACTAGGCGTGGGCAACAGACAGTTCAAAAATTCGGCACAAATATCCCCTTTCAAGATTTACAGCCGGCAACACCTGCTCTCTGAACTTTACTCGTTTCAATGTCTCCGACGCACCATGCTAGCGTTTGACCGTCCAGGAAGTATGTCACTGTCACTCGGTAGCCATCAGTGTGAATGATATAAGCGATCACATGGTTTTATGAGATAAGCGATCACGTGGTTTTATGACGTCACATATGAATTGGGTTTTCATTCAGTTAGTGATTTCTATGCAGTGCAACAATTTCACTCACGTTAATTTGACGAGTCGTGGCGATATCAGTGTTCCGTAAAAATAAAATGTTTCGATGTCGAACCGCTAGAGGCAAGTCGGAGCAGTTTGGCGATGCCAGCAGCCTTCGACTTCGACGATCTTATTTATTTTCTGACCATACCATAAAAACGACCACACAGGGCCGCCAAACTCATATCATAGAAGCCTATCTAAAATACATGTACACATGTCACGTGGCAATTTTTTTTTAGATTTTGATAAATTTTTAGTGTTACGTAAAACTAAAACCATTGTTTGACGATGTGAGATGTGTGTATGTATGGTAGATATATGATGAGAATATTGTCGGCTCTAGGTGGTCGTTTTTATTGTTATGTCACAAAGTAAAAGATCGCACTGACAGTGACACGCAGTCCGTTTGCGGGGTCAGCTTGCCCTCGACCCGACCTATGTGCTCGTCGCTGCCCGTGTTGCTGAATGCCTTCAGACTTCGGGTTCTACGGATGACATCGACATAGCTTCCAATACTGGGAAAGATGTTGGCACATCATGCTCTTTCAAAGCTATTTTAGCACCAGAATAACCCAGGGCTGCCATCTTCTCCGGGTCGCGGTCGAAACAAGTTTGTGCTACGTCGGCTTGAAGTTTGAAGGCTTCAGTTTCGCGAGCCATTTCTTTAGCAAAGTTGGCTGCATGGGGCACTTCAATGAACTACATGTTACTCTGTTCTTACCACTGGTATGAATGCTGCGCAATAAACCATTCTGACGCTGGCTTCGAAACAATCGCCTTAAACATTGGTAAATGGATGGCTTGTCGATAACCGCGGGGAAAGTATGCATAGTCGAGGCAGTCGAAGTATACTGCAATATATAATATAATATGATTTCAAGCAATCGTCGTTTAATTCATTTTACCTACCATATTTTTAAGGCACTGGCTATTCGCATAGCCCAACTCTGCGAATAGCCATAACGAAGATTCTAAACTACTCGAAGAGCCGGCGTCATAAGAAAACGTCTTTTGTCGTAGACCTCCGATCAACCGATAAGAAAGCATGTTTCTTCGCGGTGCTTTTTTTTGCGTACATGCAATGCAAGGAGGGTGGATTCCAGAAAACGGCAGGGGTAATCTTGTCCTTATGGTATACTAATTATTACGGCTTTATATTTCAATCTTGCCTCGTTTTATTTATCCCAAAACTTTAATTTCACCATACTACATCGCAATAGGTAAACAACGGTGACAATGATGATAAATGATTGCATTTTAGGGCATTTGTGCTGTGGTATAATTAGCGCTTCGAATTGTATCAACCTTCGCGGTTGCACGCGCCGCTGGACAATAAACGCAGATGCGATCAAAATAACAGATGCCCTTTGTTTACCTGAAGCGATGCACTATGGCGGAATTTACATTTTGGCGTAGATTAAATAAGGTAAAAATGAAATACAGAGCCGTAATAACGAGGGCCCATAAGTTCAAGATTACCCGCTGGAGGCTGTCTGGCCGGTCCGTCTGGCCACCACTCTGTGTCAGTAGTTGGTGGTAACATGCATTTGATTTCAATAAAAAATTGCCGTTGTCATTGGTATTGCAAATACCAAACCTGGGCTGGATAGTACAAGGACTCGTAGGCTCTTGCCTTTCTCACGTGCAACTTAGGCAACTGGGATAGTCTTTAATATAGAGTAGATTGTGAGTATGTCTTTTTGCATGTATGTCTGTCTGTCAGTCTGCCTGAATATATGTATGTATGTATGCATGTATGTATATATGTATATATGTCTGTCTTTTCTGTATGTATGTTTCCCACCACCATGGCCCCTGGCACGCCAATATATATATATATATATATATATATATATATATATATATATATATATATATATATATATATATATATATATATATATATATATATATTATTTTATATTCCCGCAGGTCGGGTATTACGTCAAAGGAACCAATGTGGACGTGGACTTATTATAAGGCATTTTGCCGTGCGTAGCTTGGCTGTGGCTTAGCCGTCAAGCGATCTTATATAACACCGCAACAATTATTATCTGCAGCTTGTCACGCTTGACTGGTCATCGAGTCAACGGTCAGCTGGTCCACTACCCAACTATCGCTCAGTCACTAGGCGTGGGCAACAGACAGTTCAAAAATTCGGCACAA
Organism: Lamellibrachia satsuma; assembly: GCA_033239005.1. NCBI lineage: Eukaryota > Metazoa > Annelida > Polychaeta > Sabellida > Siboglinidae > Lamellibrachia > Lamellibrachia satsuma. The sequence goes on from BSQZ01000026.1 coordinate 1,295,941, forward strand.
ATATCCCCTTTCAAGATTTACAGCCGGCAACACCTGCTCTCTGAACTTTACTCGTTTCAATGTCTCCGACGCACCATGCTAGCGTTTGACCGTCCAGGAAGTATGTCACTCGGTAGCCATCAGTGTGAATGATATAAGCGATCACATGGTTTTATGAGATAAGCGATCACGTGGTTTTATGACGTCACATATGAATTGGGTTTTCATTCAGTTAGTGATTTCTATGCAGTGCAACAATTTCACTCACGTTAATTTGACGAGTCGTGGCGATATCAGTGTTCCGTAAAAAATAAAATGTTTCGATGTCGAACCGCTAGAGGCAAGTCGGAGCAGTTTGGCGATGCCAGCAGCCTTCGACTTCGACGATCTTATTTATTTTCTGACCATACGATAAAAACGACCACACAGGGCCGCCAAACTCATATCATAGAAGCCTATCTAAAATACATGTACACATGTCACGTGGCAATTTTTTTTTTAGATTTTGATAAATTTTTAGTGTTACATAAAACTAAAACCATTGTTTGACGATGTGAGATGTGTGTATGTATGGTAGATATATGATGAGAATATTGTCGGCTCTAGGTGGTCGTTTTTATTGTTATGTCACAAAGTAAAAGATCGCACTGACAGTGACACGCAGTCCGTTTGCGGGGTCAGCTTGCCCTCGACCCGACCTATGTGCTCGTCGCTGCCCGTGTTGCTGAATGCCTTCAGACTTCGGGTTCTACGGATGACATCGACATAGCTTCCAATACTGGGAAAGATGTTGGCACATCATGCTCTTTCAAAGCTATTTTAGCACCAGAATAACCCAGGGCTGCCATCTTCTCCGGGTCGCGGTCGAAACAAGTTTGTGCTACGTCGGCTTGAAGTTTGAAGGCTTCAGTTTCGCGAGCCATTTCTTTAGCAAAGTTGGCTGCATGGGGCACTTCAATGAACTACATGTTACTCTGTTCTTACCACTGGTATGAATGCCGCACAATAAACCATTCTGACGCTCGCTTCGAAACAATCGCCTTAAACATTGGTAAATGGATGGCTTGTCGATAACCGCGGGGAAAGTATGCATAGTCGAGGCAGTCGAAGTATACTGCAATATATAATATAATATGATTTCAAGCAATCGTCGTTTAATTCATTTTACCTACCATATTTTTAAGGCACTGGCTATTCGCATAGCCCGACTCTGCGAAGAGCCATAACGAAGATTCTAAACTACTCGAAGAGCCGGCGTCATAAGAAAACGTCTTTTGTCGTAGACCTCCGATCAACCGATAAGAAAGCGTGTTTCTTCGCGGTGCTTTTTTTTGTGTACATGCAATGCAAGGAGGGTGGATTCCAGAAAACGGCAGTGGTAATCTTGTCCTTATGGTATACTAATTATTACGGCTTTAGATTTCAATCTTGCCTCGTTTTATTTATCCCAAAACTTTAATTTCACCATACTACATCGCAATAGGTAAACAACGGTGACAATGATGATAAATGATTGCATTTTAGGGCATTTGGGTTGTGGTATAATTAGCGCTTCGAATTGTATCAACCTTCGCGGTTGCACGCGCCGCTGGACAATAAACGCAGAGGCGATAAAAATAACAGATGCCCTTTGTTTACCTGAAGCGATGCACTATGGCGGAATTTACATTTTGGCGTAGATTAAATAAGGTAAAAATGAAATACAGAGCCGTAATAACGAGGGCCCATAAGTTCAAGATTACCCGCTGGAGGCTGTCTGGCCGGTCCGTCTGGCCACCACTCTGTGTCAGTAGTTGGTGGTAACATGTATTTGATTTCAATAAAAAATTGCCGTTGTCATTGGTATTGCAAATACCAAACCTGGGCTGGATAGTACAAGGACTCATAGGCTCTTGCCTTTCTCACGTGCAACTTAGGCAACTGGGATAGTCTTTAATATAGAGTAGATTGTGAGTTGTCTGTTTGCATGTATGTCTGTCTGTCAGTCTGCCTGAATATATGTATGTACGTATGCATGTATGTATATATGTCTGTCTTTCTGTATGTATGTTTCCACCACCATGGGCCCCCGGGCACGCCAATATATATATATATATATATATATATATATATATATATATATATATATATATATATATATATATATATATTATTTTATATTCCCGCAGGTCGGGTATTAAGTCAAAGGAACCAATGTGGACGTTGATTATTATAAGGCATTTTGTCGTGCGTAGCTTGGCTGTGGCTTAGCCGTCAAGCGATCTTATATAACACCGCAACAATTATTATCTGCAGCTTGTCACGCTTGACTGGTCATCGAGTCAACGGTCAGCTGGTCCACTACCCAACTATCGCTCAGTCACTAGGCGTGGGCAACAGACAGTTCAAAAATTCGGCACAAATATCCCCTTTCAAGATTTACAGCCGGCAACACCTGCTCTCTGAACTTTACTCGTTTCAATGTCTCCGACGCACCATGCTAGCGTTTGACCGTCCAGGAAGTACGTCACTGTCACTCGGTAGCCATCAGTGTGAATGATATAAGCGATCACATGGTTTATGAGATAAGCGATCACGTGGTTTTATGACGTCACATATGAATTGGGTTTTCATTCAGTTAGTGATTTCTATGCAATGCAATGCAACAATTTCACTCACGTTACTTTGACGAGTCGTGGCGATATAAGTGTTCCGTAAAAAAATTAAATGTATCGATGTCGAACCGCTAGAGGCAAGTCGGAGCAGTCTGACGATGCCAGCAGCCTTCGACTTCGACGATCTTATTTATTTTCTGACCATACCATAAAAACGACCACACAGGGCCGCCAAACTCTCATCATAGAAGCCTATCTAAAATACATGTACACATGTCACGTGGCAATTTTTTTTTATAGATTTTGATAAATTTTTAGCGTTACATAAAACTAAAACCATTGTTTGACGATGTGAGATGTGTGTATGTATGGTAGATATATGATGAGAATATTGTCGGCTCTAGGTGGTCATTTTTATTGTTATGTCACAAAGTAAAAAATCGCACTGACAGTGACACGCAGTCCGTTTGCGGGGTCAGCTTGCCCTCGACCCGACCTACGTGCTCGTCGCTGCCCGTGTTGCTGAATGCCTTCAGACTTCGGGTTCTACGGATGACATCGACATAGCTTCCAATACTGGGAAAGATGTTGGCACATCATGCTCTTTCAAAGCTATTTTAGCACCAGAATAACCCAGGGCTGCCATCTTCTCCGGGTCGCGGTCGAAACAAGTTTGTGCTACGTCGGCTTGAAGTTTGAAGGCTTCAGTTTCGCGAGCCATTTCTTTAGCAAAGTTGGCTCCGTTCTTACTACTGGTATGAATGCCGCACAATAAACCATTCTGACGCTTGCTTCGAAACAATCGCCTTAAACATTGGTAAATGGATGGCTTGTCGATAACCGCGGGGAAAGTATGCATAGTCGAGGCAGTCGAAGTATACTGCAATATATAATATAATATGATTTCAAGCAATCGTCGTTTAATTCCTTTTACCTACCATATTTTTAAGGCACTGGCTATTCGCATAGCCCGACTCTGCGAATAGCCATAACGAAGATTCTAAACTACTCGAAGAGCCGGCGTCATAAGAAAACGTCTTTTGCCGTAGACCTCCGATCAACCGATAAGAAAGCGTGTTTCTTCGCGGTGCTTTTTTTTGCGTACATGCAATGCAAGGAGGGTGGATTCCAGAAAACGGCAGTGGTAATCCTGTCCTTATGGTATACTAATTATTAGGGCTTTATATTTCAATCTTGCCTCGTTTTATTTATCCCAAAACTTTAATTTCACCATACTACATCGCAATAGGTAAACAACGGTGACAATGATGAAAAATGATTGCATTTTAGGGCATTTGGGTTGTGGTATAATTAGCGCTTCGAATTGTATCAACCTTCGCGGTTGCACGCGCCGCTGGACAATAAACGCAGAAGCGATAAAAATAACAGATGCCCTTTGTTTACCTGAAGCGATGCACTATGGCGGAATTTACATTTTGGCGTAGATTAAATAAGGCAAAAATTAAATACAGAGCCGTAATAACGAGAGCCCATCAGTTCAAGATTACCCGCTGGAGGCTGTCTGGCCGGTCCGTCTGGCCACCCCTCTGTGTCAGTAGTTGGTGGTAAAATGTATTTGATTTGAATAAAAAATTGCCTTTTCATTTGGCACGAATAATACAAAAATAAAACACATAATGATAACAAAAATCATGCCAAGACGCCGGTAATAGCCCTACAATTATTTCTATCATCCAGAAATACGGTATAATAAAAAAGTTACAACCTCATGCAAGAAGAAATACAATTGGCTAAAATAATTGCAAACAAAGTGCGTAGTCTGCTATGTACAGTATACATCAATATAGTTATAAATGACAAAATGGTATGCCTGTATGAACACAATAAGAGTATTACTTTATGCACTATGTCATGGAAATGTGAGCAGATGTTGAATAGAAACAATGTTGACATGATGATTAGGGGTAGGAATTGTTTGACAAAATAATTTCGCATTATTACCCTATGTGAGTAGTCATAATTAAGCATTTTAAGTATGTGTTATTTATGTATAGTTATCGAATGTAGACAAGACATGAAATTTTATGTATCTACTCAGGACTACACAGTACTTTTAAATGAACTCTGAAAATGAATGTAATATATCATATAATAAATTTGCTCTGCGATTAGCATAACTTGATCATGTTATATTATTGTCATATTGGTTATGAACATGCACTCCATCAAACGTTTTTAAAATAAATATTAAACACACTAGAAGGGATGCTAAATCAATACCACACCGACGCGGGGGTTACTGGCACTAAATTATCACACATCTGGGGCCTATGGGGACGTGGGCTATATTATAAATCTACTGGGATGATTGCCAGGTAAGCTTTTCTTTGAAAATGAAAGCATTTATCTGTAATCACGTATTTTTTCACTTCTCTGAATGTTTCAACTTTACTGGTTACCCGATTTGAACTTGGGGAAACATGGCCCTTAATGTAAGTCGGACCGCATCACGTACACACAATTAAAAAAAAAATCTGCACGTCCACAAATCTGGTTCAACTTGAAGCTACATTCTGTTTGGTGCCCACATTGAAAGCTCAGCAACACGAGGCTGACATAATTAAATACATGTGTTTTAATGTATAACATTTATATGCACTATTACCTGAACTGATCTAATATTTTCGCAACAGTAAAATGGTCATGGAATTAATTTGTGATATAATATTATTAATCAGTTGGCAGGTCAAACATGGGCAACACTATGTTGTGTATTGTATACATCGTGTTAAGACACACGTTGTGTTTGTGGGGCAAGACGGTCCAGGTGCATGTGGGGCAAGATGGTCCGTACGTCCTATCCCACACGCATATGGTCACAGTGTATCAACTGTATTACGCATGACCAATTTTGTTTAATACATTTATGAACATTACATGAACTTTGCATAATTTACGTCGTGCTAGCCTCTATGCTGTAATTACGATGGGATATTATTAAGCCAATATTATATTATGTATGGATTGCAAGGTATGTATTATATTAATAAACTCCAATAAATGTAACAACCATAGTGGCCTGATATATTGTATCATGCCACTTGTATAAATACATACGTTTTAATTTCAGTCAATAGTTCATTCATATAAACGAAAACCACGAGGTGGGTTACAAACAACGTTACGGCAGACAGAGATCCTTGCCCCAGGAATTGGGCAAGATGGCGTGTTGGGGTACTCTTACTATTTTTTCAAATGCAACTCAGCTAGGTTGCTTATATATTGAAAATAGTTTTCCAATAAAAACACATATATCAGTCCATAATGTGAATACATTAAAGACATGCTAACATAGTTTAATTATGTAAAGTTGAAAGTGTCCTTAGGGGGCCGCGCTGCCCCAGGTTACTCTACTGATAATATATTATTGAATAGTAACTCAGTCATAGTCATATACAACTTTTAAAGTATCTGCGTAGTTCCCTGAAACCTTCAACTTCAACAAACTAATTAATGTTGCGTTGATGGACGTGTTCTCTGTTGCACATTTTTCTAACCAATGTGGTCCATGGGTTAGTGGCACAAACTACGCTGCACAGAAGATATGCAGGGCTATATCACTCTGGCTAGACGGTAGAAATGTTACGAACTAAAACCCAGCACTGCCGCAACCTTTCCGATAAAATGGACGCATGACACTTTTTATCAACATTGTACATATGCGTGTGATGGTCAATGATAATACGCAATTATGCCGTGATTATAACGTATTATTGTTACATGATACGGTTACATTGAATTGCGACAGTATAGTTGGCTACTTTGGCTTTGCGCCATCCAGTATTACCATTCAACATGTCATCCGATACTGGTACATCAATACATCATCTGTCTAATTGAGTTCAGGTATCGTGTCTGCCTACCCAGTCAGCACGCAATCATCGGCCCGAGGGCAGGTATTCGCGGCTGCCAGGCGGCAGTGCTCGACACGAGCATGCCGGTCACAACCCGCTTGCCAGCCGCAGATGCGGCGCTACCACTCGCGGGAGGCGATTTATCAGCACTCGGACTGAGGGAGGCGCGAGCACTGATTTCTGATTCACTCCGTATGCCTATCTAAGGGAAAACTACCCACTAGTTTAAACATGCCTATCAACTAGTCCGACTATCTAGTAAAAATCAGCACGTTGCGTGGCGCCACCAACCATACAATTGGAGACGGAGGGGCCCTGCTGAAGATGCTCCTGCATGAGGAGTCCCCAGACGTGCGACAGCTGACGTGGTCTGGCGTCAACGCGGCCCACCAGGCAGAGTGTGGAAACATACTTGGACTGGTTGACTCCATACTCACTCTGCCAGCCAGCTCAGCTGATGCTGAGAGAGGCTTCGGTCAGCTAAAATTTACAAAGAGCAGCATCCGATCAGTGCTGAAGGTGAATCGGCTGACAGACCTGTTGACCATTCAACTGAGGTAACCAGACATCGCAGCGTTTAAGCCAAAGGAGGCTATCGAGCTGTGTAGTGCTGGTGGAGCACGGAGGCCAGACACTTACCCACTTGGGCCAAGGAACGACTGTGAGAGTAGCACTGACAGCAGTGACACTGACTGTGACAGTAGTGCCTCGGACGCTGAGTGACACTGACTAACTGGCAGGCAGTGTCAATGCCAGGCCTGGGTGAAACTGTGTTTATTTTTGTGTTTTAAATAAAATTGTTGTGATTTAAATTTGAGTTCTGTTTTGATAACATGACTAGTAAACCTTTGTCTTTACTAGTCCTGTTGTTTAGTAAAATAAATGCTGAAGTTCTACCCCTGTCTATGATTTATTATTTGTATTCAATTTCGCATGTGGTGTAAGGGAGTGTTTCCCGCGCGATGACGCACCGTGCGAGAAGCGAAATAAAATTAAAAGAAACTAAAATTCGCACGATCCGTGTAGTTATTCTTACAGCCAAATTTACAAGCAACGACAATTACTTTTGTAAGCTACATATGCTTACAATGTTCACTGAACATTTTTATTATTTAAAATAATCTTTACTGCGAGTCTATTCCATGCTGCCATCTTTGAATTCCGCTTTTTACCATTATAATTTATATGCGACTGGCGCGCCACAAGACAAGGTACGTGTTTACAAATTCCTTTGTGAATATTTGGCTGTATTTTGTATTATCCAATGCATTGATTTTGAGCATTATACAAATTATTTTTGTTTGCAAAGCATAGAAAAGTAGAACTTTGCACATCGTAATTTTAGGCGCCAAGCTCAAAGACAAAGGCCGTGATTACGTGAGCTGACAGCCATATAGCCTATAGGCATAGCTTAGGGCAGGCTTAGTCAGTTGTAGGTGAAGTCTGAAGATTTGTTTAAACAGGCTCAATCAGTACTGTAAATTTATGTTTATTTCTCGCGAACAGAACATACACACACATATATATATATATATATATATATATATATATATATATATATATATATATATATATATATATATATATATATATATATATATATATATATATATATATATATATATATATATATACATAATGAAATGAAGTTTTCACAGAATATATATATATATATATATATAAAAGAAATAAACATAAATTGACAGTACAGATTGAGCCTGTATAAACAAATCTTCAGACTTCATATATGCTTTGTTATGTTGTTGCATTTTTGGCCCAAACATATGTGTTTGCAACAAAACAAAGAATATATATATATATATATATATATATATATATATATATATATATATATATATATATATTAAAGCGTATTTACTTTATTCTTATGTTGTTGTCAACTTCATTGTTTCAGCAATTTAACAAGTTAAATTACATTGAGCATAGGTGGAATAGTTCCACTATCTTGCAATGTTGTATTGTATATTCCTACGAGTAGTTCAGTGGGGCTAATTTCAGGAAACAAACATATGGTGAATCTTTCATCGGCCAACATATTAGCAGATGATTAATCAACGACATTCAGGTGAGCACCTATGAATGCTATTATATTGATTAGTAATTTAGGTAACAACCAATATGTCAGAAGAGACGAATGATGAATGAGAACGCTAATTAATACTGACACTCGAAGCGCCTTGAAACAATATTAGTAGATTATTTACCTGTGCACACTGTATTTCAATAAAGCAAGATTTATGTTTATGCCAATCACGTTCGTCGCTTTCACACTTTCTCTCGATATTCTGAACACATACGGACTACTAAGTTCGTAGAGGTAGGTGTATGGCGCGGTGGATTTATTCTTTGAGTAGGACAAACCTGGGGAACATCCATTTGTAATTTAGGATGCATTGTCGGATAAAATACAGCGATGTTCGTGTTGCAGTGCCATTCATTGCACAGTGTATGATATTTGAATTTCAATCGCTTATCATAACACCACTTCAAACGGTGTGTAATGGTTAATCACGCCACATACAAAACCTTTACCCATTCACGTAATTCAGTTCACTGACCATTCTACGAGGGACAGCAACAAGACGGGACAACGGTCCATCCAAGGAAAGATATTTTCTTAGATCTAAGTTATAAAACAGACTTGTTGGCAAGTCGCAAACGTGCAAGCCGCGTATCAAGTCAATTAACTCCACGTCAAAGTCAAGTCTCGAATCATGTACCAAGTTAAGACCCAAGACAAGTTGCGCTCAAACACATGGCGTTAGAGCTTTCTATATAGTGAAATATGTATGACAAAGCCGTCCATTTGCTATCGATATTATGTATTACGAATAATATTATTACGAATCATATAAGTTAATGCATTGCTAACTAGACATAACTCTATGGTAGGATAAACAGTTCATTGTACACTGGTTTTTTCTAAGTAAAACATCTAGACATATTAATTAACAATATTATACGTAACACAACTATATCATAAATTATCAACATATTTCAATACAACACGATATCTATTAAACTAACACACAACTTGCTATTTCCTTGAGTAAACACATGTTTTTTTTAGTAATTACATGATGCCAGCCTGGAGCGCATCTGTCCGTAGAACTTTCGCACGTCGTCGCGAAACATGCGGCTCACAACGCTGTAGAGAAATGGATTGACGATGGAATTAAGAAGAAATATGCGTCGTACATCTGCCGGAACATGTAGTGCAACGCCACCCAACCAAACTGGCAACCAAGAGGCAATCGTTACTACAGTGATGATAAATAATACTGACGCATTTTTGTATGCATTAGTCTGTTTTGCAGTTGTCTTTGTTATACCTGACAGTGAATTGCTTTTACTTGACGCGACATCAACCGTTGCCTTTACATTTGGGACAGAATAGGTGATTGTAGAAACCGTTGAAGGTCCCGGAGCAGATGTACTACTTGCCACCCCAACATTTCTATGAGCATTTCGTGCTTTCATCAGCATCGTTATTGCCATCAATGAGTAAGACGCCATCATGACCATGACGTTTGTTACTGTGACAATCGCGGGAAAAACCTTAACCAAGAGTGTGTACCGTTTGATTCGTGCCACTGTCAACACCATTGTGCACACAGCGGCCGCTACAGCGATGACCACCAGCGCCCGCTTCGCCCGTAGTGAACTCAGACTGAACGTTTGAGGACGCCGCACCGCCAGCAGGCGTTCGATCGACATAAACGCCAGAAGCACGAGGGAGAAAGTGACGGACATGTTAACACAGTACGTTGTGACCTCTAGGGTGATGTAGTCAAACGTCACTGTTGTCAGGACGATTCCGCAAATACAAGCCAGCAAATCAGCGACGGCCAACGTAAATATATACACTCTGATAGATGTCGTCATCTTCCTGGCATATACGGCGATAACGAGCAAATTTCCTGGCATTCCCGTCAAACATATAAGAAAGGTGGCCAAGCTTGGAACTGGCTCGACGATTGTGGTGAAGTTATTTGCGTCGTCGCTCGCATTTAAAATGTCTTGGTGCAACGCAGAGTTGTTGGAGATGTTAGTCAACATTTGCTGATGATAATTTTTGTAGAAATCTTGGTTATGTAAACTGAGCGTGTTGATAGAATTCATTTTCCATCCGATGATCAGCAGCACAACTATTGTAAGAACCAGCAAAGCCCAAGAGTTCGGTTGTATTCAGTCAAGTATCACTCTTTGCGGGAATCACGTACTTTTTTCAAAACGTTCAGCAGGTAACGTAAGAAGTTTCGTTGCAGATAGTAGCCGATGTTTTTGAAAGAAGACATTTGAGTCTGAATTACAATAGCTAGTATTATATTACATACATATAATAGAAGCACACACCGCGTTGTCGACATCTTCTACGCATGAATCGTACGGCATCATGGCTTGCGAGTCTCGATGTCGTGGCACCACGTTAATTCCACATTGTTTTAGACGTTTCGGTCAATCGTCCCAGTTCATCGACCAGCACGACTGCCTTCAACAAGGTAAACAGTAGAGAGATGATTAGCAAACGACGATTGTGTTACTTTCAGTGATGGAGCGGTACCACGAACATTTCAATATATTCATGTTTAGGTACACACTGCTTACTGTTGTTGATGTCTTCTACGCGTGAGTCGACACCGCTGTTGCTGCGAGTCTCAATGTGGAGACCCCAAAGTCTTCACGCAGTTTGTGATACAAAGAGCCCACTTACATACACATCTTCATATCCTGCTAACATTGTGAAGAACTGAATATTTACTGCTGCAATGCCGTTGTTTTCTATAATTATTGAATCTTCCGAATTTCGCGACCAGCACCACTTCCCTCCATTAGATCAACAGACGACGAGCATGTATCCTTCAATGATGGAGTGTTAGCTACCAAAGCACACGCCAAATATGATGATATCCGGGCACTGTGTAGTACATCGACCACTTCTGCAAACACGTCTACTCACGCGGCTTACATTCAGAATAACTGAATGTGTATTGCTGCAATGTCGTGGATAGTTAACTAACAATGTGGAAAATAACGCGCTATACAAGCGTACATTGTGAAGCCAAAGTTATCATTCGTATGCGCACCGCC